>NC_069453.1:36213798-36216298 GCF_026875155.1 Cherax quadricarinatus | reverse complement strand
TATCCATCCCTTATTTTGAAGGTTTTCGTTATCCATCCTTGGTTTTGAAGGTACTCATTATCCATCTTTTGTTTTGAAGGTTCTCATTATCCATCCCTTGTTTTGAAGGTTCTCATTATCCATCCCTTGTTTTGAAGGTTCTCATTATCCATCCCTTGTTTTGAAGGTTCTTATTATCCATCCTATTGTTTTTCCTAACCTAACCTAACTTAACTTAACCTGACCTTAAACTAAATTTCATTAACATTAGTGGTGATAGTAGTAGTAGTGATAGTGCTGGTGGTAGAAGTAGTGGTGATAGTAGTAGTAGTGATAGTGCTGGTGGTAGAAGTAGTGGTGATAGTAGTAGTAGTGATAGTGCTGGTGGTAGAAGTAGTGGTGATAGTAGTGGTGATAGTAGTAGTAGTGATAGTGCTGGTGGTAGAAGTAGTGGTGATAGTAGTAGTAGTGATAGTGCTCGTGGTAGAAGTAGTGGTGTGATAGTAGTAGTAGTGATAGTACTGGTGGTTAGAAGTAGTGGTGATAGTAGTAGTAGTGATAATGCTGGTGGTAGAAGTAGTGGTGATAGTAGTAGTAGTGATAGTGCTGGTGGTAGAAGTAGTGGTGATAGTAGTAGTAGTGATAGTGCTGGTGGTAGAAGTAGTGGTGATAGTAGTAGTAGTGATAGTACTGGTAATAGTAGTGATAATAGTAGTGGTGATAGTAGTAGTATAGTAGTGGAAATAGTAGTAGTAGTGGTGATACTAGTAGTAGTGGTGATAGTAGTAGTAGTGATAGTACTGGTGGTAGAAGTAGTGGTGATAGTAGTGGTGATAGTAGTAGTGATAGTACTGGTGGTAGAAATAGTGGTGATAGTAGTAGTAGTGATAGTACTGGTGATAGTAGTGATAATAGTAGTGGTGATAGTAGTAGTATAGTAGTGGTAATAGTAGTAGTAGTGGTGATACTAGTAGTAGTGGTGATAGTAGTAGTAGTGATAGTAGTGGTAATAGTAGTAGTGGTAATAGTAGTAATGGTAGTGGTGGTTTAGTAGTGGTAGTTGTGGTGGTAGTAGTAGTAGGGGTTTAGTAGTGGTAGTAGTGGTGGTAGTAGTTGTGGTTAGTAGTTGTGGTAGTAGTGGTAGTAGGTGGTGATAGTAGTGGTAGTAGTGGCGGTGGTGGTAGTGGTGGTAGTGGTGGTAGTAGTGGTGCGGTGGTATTAGTGGTAGCGGTGGTTTAGTAGTGGTAGTGGTGGTTTAGTAGTGGTAGCGGTGGTTAGTAGTGGTAGTGGTGGTAGTAGTGGTAGTAGTGGTAGTGGTGGTAGTGGTGGTTATGGTGGTTAGAAAGTGGTAGTAGTGGTGGTAGTAGTAGTGGAAGTAGTGGTGGTAGTAGTTGCAGTAGTGGTGGTAGTATTTGTGGTAGTAGTGTGGTATTTAGGTGGTGGTTTATAGTGGCGGAAAGTAGTGGTAGTAGGGTGTAGTGGTGGTAGTTGTGGTTAGTAGTGGTGGCAGTTGTGGCATAGTGGTGGTAGTAGTGGTGCAGAGGTAATTTGGGGTGGTTGGTAGTAGTGGTAGGTAGTAGTGGTAGTAGAGGTTTAGTAGTGGTGGTAGTTGTGGTAGTAGTATTGGTAGTAGTGGAAAGTAGAGGTAGTAGTGGGGGTTAGGTTTGTGGTATAAGTGGTGGTATTTAGGGGTTTGCAGAGGCAGTAGTGGTGGTATTTGTGGTATAGTGGTGGTAGTTGTGGTAGTAGAGGTAGTAGTGGGGGTAGTTGTGGTACGTGGTGGTTAGTAGTGGTAGCAGACGGTAGTAGTGGTGGTAGTTGTGGTAGGGGTGGTAGTAGTCGTAGTAATTTGGTGGTAGTTGTGTTATAGTAGTGGTAGTAGAGGTAGTAGTGGTGGTAGTAGTGGTAGTGGTAGTGTATTAGTAGTGGTTGTAGTTGTGGTAAGTAGTTGGGGTTTAGTGGTGTGTGGTATTTAGTGCTGGAAAGTAGTGGTGGAAGTTTTTGGTTTATAGTAGTGGTGGTAGTAGGGGATAGTGGTAGTAGCATTAGTAGTGGTGGAAAGTTGTGGTAGTAGTGGGTAGAAGTGGTAGTAGTGGTAGTAGTGGTGGTAGTAGGGTTAGTAGTGGTGGAAGTTGTGGTATAATAGTGGTGGTAGTAGTGGTAGTAGTAGTATTAGTGTGGTTGTAGTTGTGGTAGTAGTGGTGTAGAAGTGGTAGTAGTGGTTTTAGTGGTGGTAGTAGTGGTAGTGTGGGTAGTAGTGGTGGTAGTTGTGGTAGTAGTGGTTAGGTGGTGTGGTAGTAGTGGTGGTAGAAGTGGTTAGTAGGGGTTTGGTAGTAGTGGTTTTTAGTGGTGGTTGTGGTATAGTAGTGGTGGTAGTAGTGGTAGTAGGGGTTGTGGTGGTAGTTGTGGTATTTAGTTTGGTAGTAGTGGTAGTAGGGAAATTTTGGGGGTGGGGGTAGTTGTGGTATAGTTTTTTGGGTAGTTGTGGTGGAGGGTTAGGGGTGGTAGTGTGGTAAAAAGT
>NC_069453.1:36191873-36213298 GCF_026875155.1 Cherax quadricarinatus | reverse complement strand
ATATATGACAAAGGGGTCCTGAAAAAAAAGGGAGTACCTGACAACACATGGGAGTACCGCCACAAACCACAAAAAGGGATACCTGACAAAAATGGAGTACCTGACAACACAGGGAGTACTTTACAACACAGAGTACTTGCAACACATGGGATACCACAAAACATGGGGTACCTGAAACACATGGGAGTACCTGACAACACATGGAGTACCTGACAACACTGGGAATGAAACACATGGGAGTACCTGACAAAACGGGAGAACCCCCACAACACGGGAAATACCCGACAACACATGGGAAACTGACAAAAAAATGGGGTACCCGAAACCATGGGGGTACCTGACAACACATGGGGGTAACCCCACAAAACTGGGAGTACCTGCAACAATGGGGAGACCTGACAACAATGGAGTACCCACAACGGGGGTACCTGACAACACAGGGAGTACCTCAACACAGGATGCCCTTTTACAACACATGGAGTCCTAAAACATGGGAGCCTGACACACATGGGAGTACCTGAAACACAGGGGGTACTGACAACACTTGGAACCCCGAAACACATGGGGGGTACCGACAACACTGGGAATACCTGACAACAATGGGAGTACCTGACAACCAGGGGGTACTGAACAACACTGGGGGTACCCCGACAACACAAGGATCCCGACAAACACATGGGGATACCTACAACACATGGGGTACCCGACAACCCCGGATACCTGACAACACATGGGATCCTGACAAACCCTGGGATCCTGACAACACCGGGAGTACCTGAAAAACCCTGGGAATACCTGACAAACATGGATCCCGACAACACATGGGGGGAAAACCCGACAACACATGGGATACCGAAAAAGGGGAAACCATGGGATACCGCAACACATGGGATACCTGACAAAACTGGAGCTGACAACACAATTGGGGAAATCCTGAAACACATGGGTACCTGACAACACAAGGGATACCACAAAACATGGGATACCGACAACACATGGGGGTACCTGAAAACACATGGGGGTACCCCAACAATGGGATCCTGACAACACATGGGGGGTACCTGACAACACATGGGGTACCTGACAACACATGGGGGTACCTGACAACACATGGGATACCCGCAAAATGGGATACCCGACAACACAGGGTACCTGACAACACAGGGAGTACCTGACAACACAGGGAGTACCGCAACACATGGGATCCTGACAACACTGGGAATACCCACAACACAGGGAGAACCTGCAACACATGGGGGTACCTGACAAAACATGGGATACCCACAACAATGGGAAAACCTGACAAAAATGGGATACTAAACACTGGGACCGACACACCCCTGGGAACCCGACAACAATGGGGAGCCTGACAACACTGGGGGTACTGACAACCAGGGATACCGACAACAATGGGGTCGACAACCTTGGGGTCCTGACAAACATGGGAGTACCTGACAACACTGGGATACCGACAACACTGGGAAACTGACAACACATGGGGGTAAATGACAAACAAAGGGAATCTGACAAACAATGGGGTTTCCTGACAACACATGGGATACCTGCAACACATGGGATACCGACAAAACTGGGAAAGTAAAACCCACAAACAGGGGGGAAATACCTGACAACACATGGGAAAACCCGAAACAAATGGGGTACCTGACAACACATGGGGTACCTGACAAACAAAGGGATACCTGACAAAAAATGGGGGGTACCCCGAACACATGGGAATCCGACAACACAGGGGGCCTGACAAAACCCTGGGGTACCTGAAAAAAAATGGGGAATACCTGACAACACATGGGGGTAACCTTTCAACACATGGAAACCCAACACTGGGATACCTGAAAAAACATGGGGGTACCTGACAACACTGGGAATACCTGACAACACAGGGAAACCCACAACACATGGGGTTTTCCGACAACCCAAAAGGGGGGTACCTGAAACACTGGGATTACCTTAAAAATCACATGGGGTACCTACAAACATGGGAATACCTGACAACACATGGGGGTCCCTGCAACACATGGAGTACCTGACAACAATGGGGGGGTACCTGACAAAACATGGATACCTGACAACCCCATGGGATACCCGACAACACATGGATACCTGACAAAAACAGGAATACCTGACAACACTGGGGGTACCCGACAACACGGGGGTACCTGACAACACAGGGTACCGACAACACGGGATACCTGACAAAAACAGGGATCCCACAAAACAGGGATTCCTGCAACACATGGGTAACCTGACAAAACATGGGATACCTGACAAACAATGGGATACCTGACAACACTGGGATACCTGACAACACTGGGATACCACAACACATGGGATACTGCAACACATGGATCCTGACAACACAAAAGGGAGTACCTGACAACAATGGGATACCTGACAAAACAGGGATCCGACAAAACCGGATTCCTGACAACACATGGGAGTACCCACAACACATGGGATACCCGACAACACGGGGGTACCCAAACACGGGAGACCACAACACATGGGAACCGCAACACAGGAACTGACAAAACATGGGATACCTGACAAACCAAAGAAAACATGGGGGTACCTACAACAATGGAGTACCCGAAAACAATGGGGTACCTACAAACACATGGGAGACCGCAAAACTGGGGGAAACCCGACAACAAGGGGGTACCTGACAACAATGGGATACCAAAACATGGGGGTACCGACAACACATGGGGTACCTGCAACACTGGGATACCCCGACAACACTGGGGGTCCTACAACACATGGGATACCTGACAAACAAGGGATACCCCGACAAACATGGGATACCTGCAACAATGGGATACCTGACAAACATGGGGGTTTCCTGACAACACAGGGAATCCTGACAACACATGGATACCCAAAACACATGGGGGTCCGACAACACATGGGGGGTCCTGACAACACTTGGGGTACCGACAACACAGGGAACCCGCAACACATGGGGGTACCCTGAAACACATGGGGGTCCTGAAACACTGGGGAATACCGACAACAAGGGAGTCCTGACAAAAACATGGGGTACCTGCAACATGGGAATACTGCAACACATGGGATCCTAAACACATGGGGATACCTGACAAACATGGGGTACCTACAACACATGGGATACCGACAAACATGGGATACCTGACAACACATGGGATACTGACAACACATGGGGGTACCTGACAACACTGATACCTGACAACACAGGGGGTCCTGAAACCATGGGATACCTGACAAAAACATGGGATACCTAAAAACATTTGGGGTACCGACAACACATGGGGAACCCGCAAAACATGGGATACCTGACAAAAACATTTTGGGGGTACCTGACAACACAGGGGTACCTTTACAACACTGGGTCCGACAACCATGGGAGATGGGGCAACACATGGGAGTACCTGACAACACATGGGATACCTGACACACATGGGTCCGAAACACAGGGGGAAAAACCGACAACACATGGGATCCTGCACACATGGGGGGTACCCGACAACACAGGGAGTACCTGACAACACAGGGAAACCTGACAACACATGGGAATTCCCGACAACACAGGGAAAACCTTGACAACACATGGGATACCTGACAAAACATGGGGTCCTGAAAACATGGAGTACCTGACAACACTGGGGGTACGACAACACTTGGGATACCTGACAACAATGGGAATACCTGAAACACATGGGGTACCTGAAACCATGGGAGTACCGACAACACGGGATACCTACAACAATGGGATACCTGACAAAAACTGGGGGGTACCTGACAACCTGGATAAACCCGACACCAGGGATACCTGACAAACATGGGATACCTGACAAAACATGGGGGTCCTGACAACACAGGGATACCCGACAACAATGGGGTACCTACAACACTGGGGGCCACAACACATGGGGGACCTGACAAAAAACAGGGGAATCCCACAAAAAAATGGATACTGACAACACAGGGAGTACCTTACAACACGGGGTACCTGACAAAACAGGGAGTACCTACAAACATGGGGTACCTTACAACACAGGGGGTACCTGACAAAACTGGGGGGTCCTGACAACAATGGGGCCTGACAACCATGGGGTACTGACACACATGGGAAAATACCCAACAATGGGAACAAAAAAAACCCGAAACACATGGGATACCGACAACACAGGGGGGTACCTGACAAAAAAATGGGAGTACCTGAAACACATGGGGTACTGAAAACACTGGGGGTACCCGAAACACATGGGAAACCTGACAAAAACAATGGGAATACCCGACAACAAGGGAAAACCTGACAAAACCCATGGGAATACCTGACAAACATGGGTACCTGACAAAACAGGGAACCGACAACACATGGGATACCTGCAAAACAGGAATTAAAAACCTGGGGAAAAGAACACATGGGATACCTGACAACACATGGGAATACTGACAACACATGGAGTACCTGACAACACAGGGGGTCCTGCAAACCATGGGGGTCCTGAAAACACGGGAAACCCGACAACCATGGGGAAAACCAAACACATGGGAAACCCCGACAACACATGGGGAATACCCGACAACAAGGGAAAACCCGACAACAATGGATTTCCTGACAACACAGGGGGTACCTGCAACACCTGGGGTACCCACAACACATGGGATCCCACAACACTGGGGGGGACCTGACAACACATGGGGGTAGACAACACAGGGATATAAACAGGGAGTACCTGCAACCAGGGGTCCTTTCAACACATGGGGACCTGAAAACCATGGGATACCTGAAACACAGGGAGACCCACAACACATGGGGGGTACCGACAACACATGGGGTACCTGACAACACAGGGGGTACCTGACAACCATGGATACCTGAACACATGGGAGTACCTGACAACACATGGGAGTACCTGACAACACATGGGAGTACCTGACAACACATGGGAGTACCTGACAACACATGGGAGTACCTGACAACACATGGGAGTACCTGACAACACATGGGAGTACCTGACAACACATGGGAGTACCTGACAACACATGGGAGTACCTGACAACACATGGGAGTACCTGACAACACATGGGAGTACCTGACAACACATGGGAGTACCTGACAACACATGGGAGTACCTGACAACACATGGGAGTTCCTGACAACACATGGAAGTACCTGACAACACATGGGAGTACCTGACAACACATGGGAGTACCTGACAACACATGGGAGTACCTGACAACACATGGGAGTACCTGACAACACATGGGAGTACCTGACAACACATGGGAGTACCTGACAACACATGGGAGTACCTGACAACACATGGGAGTACCTGACAACACATGGGAGTACCTGACAACACATGGGAGTACCTGACAACACATGGGAGTACCTGACAACACATGGGAGTACCTGACAACACATGGGAGTACCTGACAACACATGGGAGTACCTGACAACACATGGGAGTACCTGACAACACATGGGAGTACCTGACAACACATGGGAGTACCTGACAACACATGGGAGTACCTGACAACACATGGGAGTACCTGACAACACATGGGAGAAACCTGACAACACATGGGAGTCCTGACAACACATGGGAGTACCCGACAACCATGGGAGTACCCGACAAAACATGGGAGTCCTACAACACATGGGAGTACCTGACAAAAACATGGGGGGTACCTGACAACACATGGGGTACCTGACAACACATGGGAGTACCTGACAACACATGGGAGTACCTGACAACACATGGGAATACCTGACAACACATGGGAATACCTGACAACACATGGGAATACCTGACAACATATGGGAGTACCTGACAACACATGGGAATACTTGAAAAAAACACATGGGAGTACCTGACAACACATGGGATACCTGACAACACATGGGAATACCTGACAACACATGGGAGTACCTGACAACACATGGGAATACCTGACAACACATGGGAATACCTGACAACACATGGGAATACCTGACAACACATGGGAATACCTTGACAACACATGGGGGTAAACCCGACAACACATGGGAATACCTCAACACTGGGAATACCTGACACACATGGGAGTAACCTGACAACACATGGGAATACCTTTACAACACATGGGAGTCCTGACAACACATGGGAGACCTGACACACATGGGAGTACCTGACAACACAATGGGATACCTGACAACACATGGGTACCTGACAACACAGGGAATACCTGACAACACATTGGATTCCTGACAAACATGGAGTACCTGACAACACATGGGAGTACCTTGACACACATGGGAATACCTGACAACACATGGGAATTTGAAATGGAAAACCTGACAACACATGGGAATACTGACAACACATGGGAGTACCTGACAACACATGGGAGTACCTGACAACACATGGGAATACCTGACAACACTTGGGAGTACCTGACAACACATGGGAATACCTGACAACACATGGGAATACCTGCAACACATGGGAGTACCTGACAACACATGGGAATACCTGACAAAAAAGGGGATACCTGACAACACTGGGTACCTGACAACATGGGATACCTGACACACCGGGAATACCGACAACACATGGGAGTACCTGACAACACATGGGAGTACCTGACAACACATGGGATACCTGACAACACATGGGAATACCTGACAACACATGGGAATACCTGACAACACATGGGAGTACCTGACAACACATGGGAGTACCTGACAACACATGGGAGTACTTGACAACACATGGGAATACCTGACAACACATGGGAGTACCTGACTACACATGGGAGTACCTGACAACACATGGGAGTACCTGACAACACATGGGAATACCTGACAACACATGGGAATACCTGACAACACATGGGAGTACCTGACAACACATGGGAGTACCTGACAACACATGGGAAAGTAATACTGACAACACATGGGAATACTGACAACACTGGGAAATACCTGACAACACAGGGATACCTGACAACACTTGGGAGTACCTGACAACACATGGAGTACCTGACAACACAGGGATACCTGGGCAACACATGGGATAAACCCGACAACACATGGGAATACCTGACAACACATGGGAATACCTGACAACAAAATGGGATACCTGACAACACATGGGAATAACCTGACAACACATGGGGGTACCAAAAACATGGGAATACTACAACACATTTGGGGGTACCTGACAACACATGGGGTACCTGACAACAATGGGATACCTGGGCAACACATGGGAAATACCTGACAACACATGGGAGTCCTGACAACACATGGGAGTCCTGACAACACATGGGATACCTGACAACACTTGGATACCTGACAAACACATGGGATAAAAACGGACAACACATGGGATACCTGACAACACATGGGAGTTTCCTGAAAACAATGGGGATACATGACAACACTTGGGAGTACCTGACAACACATGGGAATACCTGACAACACATGGGAATACCTGACAACACATGGGAATACCTGACAACACATGGGAATACCTGACAACACATGGGAATACCTGACAACACATGGGATACCTGACAACACATGGGGAATACCTTTACAAAAACATGGGAATACCTGACAACACATGGGAATACCTGACAACACATGGGAATACCTGACAACACATGGGAATACCTGACAACACATGGGAGTACCTGACAACACATGGGGGAAAACCTGACAACACATGGGAATACCTGACAACACATGGGATACCTACAACACATGGGAATTTCCTGACAACACATGGAAATACCTACAACACATGGGATACCGACAACACATGGGAAATACCTGACAACACATGGGGTTTCCTGACAAAACATGGGGTACCTGAAACACATGGGAAATACCTGACAACACATGGGAGTCCTGACAACCATGGGAATACCGACAAACACATGGAGTACCTGACAACACATGGGAATACCTGACAACACATGGGATACCTGACAACACATGGGAATACCTGACAACACATGGGAATACCTGACAACACATGGGAATACCTGACAACACATGGGAGTACCTGACAACACATGGGAATACCTGACAACACATGGGAATACCTGACAACACATGGGAATACCTGACAACACATGGGATACCTGACAACACATGGGTACCTGACAACACATGGGAATCGACAACACATGGGAATACCTGACAACACTTTGGGGAAAACCTGACAACACTGGGAATACCTGACAACACATGGGATACCTGACAACCACATGGGAAATACCTGACAACACAAAGGGAATACTGACAAACAAAGGAATACCTGACAACACATGGGAATACCTGACAACACTGGGATACCTGACACACATGGGGGTACCTGACAACACAAAGGGAGTTTCCTGACAAACATGGATAAACCCGACAACACATGGGAATACCTTTACAACACATGGGAATACCTGACAACACTTTGGGAATACCTGACAACACATGGGATACCTGAACAACACATGGGGGTACCTGACAACACATGGGGGAAAACCTGACAACCAAAGGGATACCTGACAAACATGGGGGTACCTGACAACACATGGGAGTACCTGCAACACATGGAATACCTGACAACACTTTGGGGGTACCTGACAACACATGGGAGTACCTGACAACAATGGGAGTAACCCGACAAACATGGGGAGTACTGACAACACATGGGTTATCCTGACAACACATGGGAATACCTGAAAACACATGGGAGTACCTGACAACACATGGGATACCTGACAACACATGGGAGTACCTGACAACACATGGGAATACCTGACAACACATGGGAATACCTGACAACACATGGGGAATACTGACAACACATGGGAATACCCGACAAACATGGGAATACCTGACAAAACAAGGGAATACCTGACAAACATGGGAATACCTGCAACACATGGGGTAACTGAAACACATGGGAGTACCTGACAACACATGGGAGTACCTGACAACACATGGGAGTACCTGACAACACATGGGAGTACCTGACAACACATGGGAGTACCTGACAACACATGGGAATACCTGACAACACATGGGAATACCTGACAACACATGGGAATACCTGACAACACATGGAGTCCTGACAACACATGGGAAATACCTGACAAACATGGGAGTACCTGACAACACATGGAGTACCTGACAACACATGGGAATACGACAACACATGGGATACCTGACAAACACATGGGAAAAAAACCCGACAACACATGGGAGTACCTGACAACACATGGGAGTACCTACAACAATGGGAGTACCTGGGCAAAACTGGGAATCCTGACAAACATGGGAAATTACTGGGGCAACACATGGGGTACCTGCAACACATGGGAGTACTGACAACACATGGGAATACCTGAACAATGGGGAAAACGGAACATGGAAACAACATGGAATACTGACAAACATGGGGGTACCTGACAACACATTGGGAGTTTCTGACAACACATGGGAGTACCCTGACAAAACACATGGGAAATACTTGACAAACATGGGAATACCCGACAACACTTGGAGTAACCTGAACAACACAATGGGAGTACCTACACACATGGGAGATAACCTGACAACACGGGAATACCTGACAACACATGGATACTGACAACACTGGGAGTACCTTTTCAACACATTTGGGGGTACCTAAAAACAATGGAAAGAACCTGAAACACATGGGAAGTACTACAACAATGGATACTGACAACACAATGGATACCGACAAAAAACAGGGAATCCTGACTAACACATGGAGTACCTGACAAACACATGGGACCGTACCTGGGGCAACCATGGGAGTTTCCCACACACATGGGGTCCTGACAAAACTGGGAAATCCCTGACAAACATGGGAGTATGAAACCTGGGAGTCTGACAAAATGGGAGTCCTGACAACATGGGAGTACTGACAACACATGGGATACTGACACCATGGGAGTACCTGACAAACATGGGATACGACAACACATGGGAATACCTGAAAAACACATGGGTTTCCTGGCAACACATGGGGTACCCGACAAACATGGGGTCGGGGGCATAACACATGGATACCTGACAACACATGGGATACCTGACAAACATGGATTACTGACAACACATGGGGGTAACTGTCAACACATGGGAGTCTGACAACACATGGGATACCTGAACACATGGAATCCTGACAACACTTAGAAACCCGACCCAAAACTGGGAGTACCTGACAACACAGGATACCTGACAACACATGGATTACCTTGACAAAAACATGGGGGTACCCGAAAACATTGGAAGTACCTGACCACCACATGGGCACCTGACAAAAACATGGGAGTACGGACCCAACACATGGATACTGGCAACCATGGGGAGAATTACCTGACAAACATGGGAGTACCTGCAACACATGGGAGTACTGACAACAGGGAAGTAACCTTTAAACACATGGAAGTTTCCCGACAACATGAGTCCCGACAACACTGGGAGTTACCCAAACATGGATATACAACACATGAAACCTGCAACATGGGAGTAAAACTGGGAACCACAACGGAGTTGGACAACAACATGGGTACCTTTACAACACATGGAGTACCTGAAACACAGGAGTCTGACAACACATGGGTCCTGGCCACATAGTAACCACAAAATGGAATCCTGATACACATGGAGTACCTTACAACCTGGAATACCTGCAACCTGATATGACAACACTTAGTAACCCGCAAAAAGGGAATACTGAAAACCAGGATCCACAACACTGGGTCTGCCCCAGGGGTTAAAATATATAAAAATATATAAAATAAATTAAAAATATCCCAAAAATATTTTACAAAAGGGGAATTGAAAAAACACATGGGAGAGTTTTAAAAACGGGGTCCTGGGGAAAAAACCCACTGGGGTATGCCATGGGGGTCTGAAACCTGGGAGTCCTGAAAAACAGGGGGTTGTTTGGGGTTGGGGGGTTTGGGGGGTTGAAAAGGGGGTCCCCCAAAATTTTGGGGTTGTGGGGCCTTGACCAAGGGAGTTGGAAAAAAAAGGGAGGAAATGAAACAAAGGGAGTCTTCAAAAAAGGGGGGGCCGACCACATGGGGGGTCCTGAAAAACATGGAAAACAAAACAATTTAAACCCCAAGGAAAACCCGACAAATGGGAGTCCGAAAACCAAAACCACAACACAAACCACAAACTAACCACAAAACAAACCACAAAAACATACCACCAAAACATGGAAAAACCTGACAACACAGGATCTTTAAAAATGGGAGTACCTCCCTTCCTCAAAAATTGGGAAGGACCAAAACATGGGAGCCCTGCCCAAAAACAACAGGGGTAAGGGAATTTTCCCAAAAACAACGGAAAACCTGAACCATTGGGAAGTAAACCCTACAACACATGGGAAATTTTTTTAAACCATAACTACAAAAAAAGTACCTAAAACTGGGAGTTCCTACAAACATAACCAAAACATATACTTTACAAACTGGGGGAAACCTGCAAACCTGGGGTTTCCCCCCATTTAGCAATACTAGAACTCCAGTGATCCACATACCTACTTTTGTGTTGCCTTTGTGCACAGAATTTTTAATATATATATATATATATATATATATATATATATATATATATATATATTATATATATATATATATATATATAATATATATATATATATACGAGAAAGAGAGGAGACCTTGTTAATAGCATCACCACCTCAGGAGAGACCGACTGCATTAATGACCAGTACCTGGTTTGGAAGAGCCACTGGTGTGTATGCTCCAGTGATTGTCTGGAATGGTCGCTGCTGGAGTCTTGAAACTGGTGGGTGGTGTTGGTGGTGGTGGTGGTGGTGGTGGTGTGGGGGGTGGTGGTGGTGGTGGTGGTGGTGGTGGTGTGGTGGTGTGGTGGTGGTGGTGGTGGTGGTGTGGTGTAGTTGTTGACGCGGTAATCTGAGGAAGATGACGTAAAGCAGAGAATGATGTATTATACATGTACCAGGAGAGCTACAGTGAGGTCACTGTAGTTACAGTGAGGTCACTGTAACTACAGTGAGGGTTGAGTGCTGATAACATTCACTGGAGATTTGAGAACTTGATTAGACAATGATCCAGGAGGTAAGAGTCGGGACCAAGGAGCTGAGTCTCGACCCCACCACAACACACACACACACACACACACACACACACACACACACACACACACACACACACACACACACACACACACACACACCTGGAAAGTCCAGTTCGACTCTTGGAACAAGGATGCTAGCGAAATGTACAAGTCACTCTCTCTCTCTCTCTCTCTCTCTCTCTCATAAGAACATAAGAAAGAAGGAACACAGCAACAGGCCTACTGGCCCATGCGAGGCAGGTCCAATTCTCACACCGGCTTAAGCCAGTGCCTTGACCTAGTGAGGTCAGTCACGTCACTTAAGGGAGAAGCACTGCATCCGACCTAGTAGCACAAGCTAGTCAGGTCCAACTCACACCCACTCATGTATTTATCTAACCTATTTTTAAAACTACACAACGTTTTAGCCTCTATAACTGTACTCGGGAGTTTGTTCCACTCATCCACAACTCTATTACCAAACCAGTGCTTTCCTATATCCTTCCTGAATCTGAATTTTTCCAACTTGAAACCATTGCTGCGAGTCCTGTCTAGGCTAGATATTTTCAGCACACTATTTACATCCCCTTTATTTATTCCTGTCTTCCATTTATACACCTTAATCATATCCCCCCTAATTCTACGTCTTACTAGAGAGTGCAGATTCAGGGCCCTTAGTCTATCCTCATAGGGAAGGTTTCTGATACATGGGATCATCTTTGTCATCCTCCTTTGTACATTTTCCAGAGCATTTATATCCATTCTGTAATACGGTGACCAAAACTGTGCAGCATAATCTAAATGAGGCCTAACCAAGGATGTATAGAGTTGAAGAACAACCTGAGGACTTCTATTATTTATACTTCTTGATATAAAGCCAAGGATTCTATTAGCTTTATTGCGAACACTTATGCACTGTTGTCTTGGTATCAGATTACTGCTAACCAGAACTCCTAAATCTTTTTCGCAATCCGTAATATTAAGATCTACATTATTTAGTTTATATGTGGCATGGTTATTGTCCTGTCCAACATTTAGAACTTTGCATTTGTCTATGTTAAATTGCATCTGCCACTTCTCTGACCACTGCATCAGTCTATTCAAATCTTCCTGGAGTGCTTTAATGTCCTCGTCAGAATGAATTGGACGGCCTATTTTGATGTCATCAGCAAATTTGCTTATGTCGCTATTTATTCCCTCATCTATGTCGTTTATGTAGATTGTGAACAGCAGGGGGCCCAACACTGACCCCTGCGGAACACCGCTCGTGACGTGTCCCCACTCTGATTTCTCCCCATTTATGCAAACTCTCTGCTGCCTATTTGTCAGCCATGCCTCTACCCAGGAAAAAATTTCTCCTCCTATTCCGTGTGCCTTAAGTTTCCTCAATAGTCTCTGGTATGGAACTCTATCAAAAGCCTTACTGAAGTCCGTATACACAATACCATATTCATTACCATGATCTACCTCCTCAAACACCTTAGTGAAAAATGTTAGTAAATTCCTAAGGCAGAAACGCCCCTTTGTAAAACCATGCTGAGATTCGTTGATTAATTTACGCCTATCAAGATGGTTACGAATTGCCTCGGCAATTATTGATTCCATAAATTTTCCCACTATGGAGGTAAGGCTTATTGGTCTATAGTTGGAAGCTAAGGACCTGTCACCTGCCTTGTAAATAGGTATTACATTTGCCATTTTCCACTTATCAGTCACTATGGCAGTTTGTAGTGATATGTTAAAAAAATTAGCCAAAGGTTTGCTAAGTTCCTCTTTACATTCCTTTAACACAGTTCATCAGGACCTGGGGATTTGTTAGGTTTTAGTTTCTCTATTTGTCTGAGGACCATGTCACTTGTTACCGCAACTGTGCATAGTTTATCATCATCCTGTTCTACATAATCTATTATTTCTGGAATTTCGCTGGTATCTTCCTGAGTAAAAACTGAGAGAAAGTAAGTATTGAAAATTTCACACATTTCCTTATCACTGCCAGTGATCTGACCTGAGTTACTCTTCAGTGGGCCAATCTTGTCCCTAATCTTACTTCTGTATACCTGAAAGAACCCTTTGGGTTAGTCTTTGAATTCCTTCCAACTTTAGCCTCATAATCCCTTTTGCTTTTCTTATTCCTTTCTTTATTTCTCTCTTTAATTGAATATATTGATTTCTTAACTGCCCTTCCCCTCTTTTGATACGCCTATATATGCCTCTCTTTTGACCATTGAGATGTTTTAATCTATTGTTCATCCATTTGGGATCATTTTTGTTAGATCTAAGTTCCCTACTCGGAACAAAAGTTGTTTGGGCATCAGCACTATGCTCTGAAATACGTCATATTGGCAACCAACTCTACCTACCTGACACATAGTAAAGTCAGCCCAATTTAGCCCACCCAGGTAATTTCTCATACCATGAAGTCGGCCAAGCGGAAATCTGGGACAGCGACTAGATTGTGGTTGTCTGGGTAATTCCATGATATATTGAAACTAAGTGATTTGTGATCACTTTCTCCAAGCTCATCATTAACCTCAAGATTATTAATTAGTGAATCTTTGTTGGCAAGAACCAAGTCAAGCAGATTGTTTCCTCTAGTTGGTTCTGTCACAAACTGTTTTAAAAAGCAATCCTGAACTGTATCAAGAAAGTCACTAGACTCAAGATTTCCTGTCATATTGTTCCAACCAATTTGTCTAAAGTTAAAATCTCCCATTAACACATTTTCATATCTAGATGCCTTATGAATTTCGTCCCATAACAGCTTACTACACTCCCTATCAAGGTTTGGGGGCCTATAAATCACACCCAAAATTAATTTTTAACGATCTTCGAGAAACTGTAGCCAAACAGATTCCGTGTCCGATGTTTCTAATCTTACATCTTGTCTAACACAGCAATTTAAATTATCTCTGATATACATCGCCACTCCACCACCCTTCACGTTGACTATCAGTGTGGAATAGTTTATAACCCTGTATGTTGCATTCAGAAGGCATTTCTCTATATTTCAAGTTGAACCAGGTCTCTGTTATACCAATAATATCTACATTACCTGCACTTGCAAGTAATCTTAGCTCATCTATCTTATTTCTTAGACTCCTACTATTTGTATAGTAGGAGTCTAAGAAATAATATAGATGGTAATTGTTATAAACTGCTGTCTAACCAGCAATTTATACCAATTGCCCTAGACATCCATTCTTGCCCACTTCCCTTGTAAGCAAGATGCTACATATGATTGGGACCCCTCCATCAGACCTGACAACTACTATGGCTGACCTGTACTTATCCAGCAGCTCCTGTCTCCTGCCATTCCTGATGTCATTTCCACCAGCACTAAGATAATGGGATGTTTTCCATTACCTGACGTAATATTATTCATGTCACCAACACCAGCTCCTGGGAGGCTCATCCTCTGTCTGACCTTCCTATCTCTGTCACAAAAAGCATGGTTCATATATCTTACCTGAGAATCTCCTACAATTAGAATATTCTTACCTTGATCAGCAGGGGAATCAGTGGTACCTTTACCCTCACTAACCACTGAAGTACTCTCGTCCTGGAGAACAGAGAATCGATTTCCTACCTTCACATCTTGTCTTCCTTCTTCCTGAACTGTGAACCAATTGCCACTTAAAGTGGCTACAACTCTTCAGCTCACTGCTGGTACCCTTTTCTCCACCAGCTCCCACCATCTCACACTCACTCCCAAACCCATCAATGCGAAGCTTCAGCCTCCTATTTTCCTCCTGAAGTAGTAGAATCTCCTTCAGCACTTTAACTTGAGATTCCAAAACACTACAGCAGGTCATGGTGCTTGGTAACATCCCATGCTAATTCCTAGGCAGCTTAGGACGGTGACCACACGTGACCTCTGACCACAGAGTCTCTCTCTCTCTCTCTCTCTCTCTCTCTCTCTCTCTCTCTCTCTCTCTCTCTCTCTCTCTCTCTCTCTCTCTCTCTCTCTCTCTCTCTCGCCACAACTACCACTATCAATATTTCTGTGACTTCTGTCACCACCACTACCACAATGTTGCCACTACCACCACCATCAATACAGTGTTGTCACTGCCACCACTACCACAATGTTGCCACTACCACCACCATCATACAGTGTTGTCACTGCCACCACTACCACAATGTTGCCACTACCACCACCATCAATACAGTGTTGTCACTGCCACCACTACCACAATGTTGCCACTACCACCACCATCAATACAGTGTTGTCACTGCCACCACTACCACAGTGTTGCCACTACCACTAATACCACAGTGATGCCACTACCACCACCATCAACACAGTGTTGCCACCACCATGACTATCAACACAGTGTTGCCACCACCACCAGTATCAGCACAGTGTTGCCACCACTTCAGGTCGCCAGTAATTAACCAAGTTTTTATCATTATGGATTCCTCAGCTGGTTAATAAGGCACCTTCTCCTGGTTTAACCGGATTCCACTGTAAAACCTGTCCTGGTCTGGTTGTCTCCCCGGTGTTGGGGTGACTGGTTGTCTCCCCGGTGTTGGGGCGACTGGTTGTCTCCCCGGTGTTGGGGTGACTGGTTGTCTCCCCGGTGTTGGGGTGACTGGTTGTCTCCCCGGTGTTGGGGTGACTGGTTGTCTCCCCGGTGTTGGGGTGACTGGTTGTCTCCCCGGTGTTGGGGTGACTGGTTGTCTCCCCGGTGTTGGGGTGACTGGTTGTCTCCCCGGTGTTGGGGTGACTGGTTGTCTCCCCGGTGTTGGGGTGACTGGTTGTCTCCCCGGTGTTGGGGTGACTGGTTGTCACCCCGGTGTTGGGGTGACTGGTTGTCCCCCCCGGTGTTCGGGTGGCTGGTTGTTCCCCGGTGTTTTGGGGGTGACTGGTTGTCTCCCCGGTGTTGGGGTGACTGGTTGTCTCCCCCGGGGTTGGGGTGACTGGTTGTTTCCCCGGTGTTGGGGTGATTGGTTGTCTCCCCGGTGTTGGGGTGACTGGTTGTTTCCCGGTGTTGGGGTGACTGGTTGTTTCCCCCCGGTGTTGGGGTGGCTGTTGTCTCCCGGTGTTGGGGTGACTGGTTGTCTCCCCGGTGTTGTGTGACTGGTTGTCTCCCCCGGGGTTGGGGGATGGTTGTCTCCCCGGTGTTGGGGGACTGGTTTGTCTCCCGGGTTTTTGGGGTGACTGGTTGTCCCCCCGGTGTTGGGGTGACTGGTTTTTCCCCCGGTGTTGGGGGACGGTTGTCCCCCCGGTGTTGTTTGGACGGTTGTCTCCCCGGTGTTGGGGGGATGGTTGTCTCCCGGTTTTGGGGTTGATGGTTGTCCCCCGGTGTTGGGGGAGGGTTTGTCCCCCGGGGGTTTTGGGGGTGACGGGTTGTCCCCCCGGTGTTGGGGTGACTGGTTGTTCTCCCCGGTGTTGGGGGTTTGACGGGTTGTCCCCCGGTGTTGGGGTGACGGGTTGTCCCCGGTTTTGGGGGTGACTGGTTTCCCCCCGGTTTTTGGGGGATGGTTGTCCCCCGGTTTTGGGGTTGACGGTTGTCTCCCGGTGTTGGGTGAGGGTTGTTCCCCGGTGTTGGGGTGACGGGTTTTGTCCCCCCCGGTGTTGGGGTGACGGGTTGTCCCCCGGTTTTGGGGGTGATGGTTGTCCCCGGTTTGGGGGTGTGGTTTTCCCCGGTTTGGGGTGATGGTTGTCACCCCGGTGTTGGTGCTGGTTGTACCCCGGTGTTGGGGGATGGTGTCTCCCCGGTGTTGGGGGACTGGTTGTCCCCCCCGGGTTGGGGGGGACGGGTTGTCCCCCCCGGGTGTTGGGGGATGGTTGTCTCCCCGGTGTTGGGGTGAGGGTTGTCCCCCCGGTGTTGGGGGTGACTGGTTGTCTCCCCGGGTTGGGGGTGACGGTTTCCCCCGGTGTTGGGGTGAGGGGTTGTCCCCCGGTGTTGGGGAGCTTTTTGTCCCCCGGTTTTGGGGAGACGGGTTGTCTCCCCGGTGTTGGGGCGATTTGTTGTCCCCCCCCGGTTGTTGGGGTGATGGTTTTTCCCCCGGTGTTGGGGCGACTGGTTTTTCCCCCGGTGTTGGGGGTTTTGTTTCCCCCGGTGTTGGGGGACGGGTTTGCTCCCGGTGTTGGGGGACTGGTTGTCTCCCCCGGGTGGGGTGACTGGTTGTCACCCCGGTGTTGGGGTGACGGGTTTCCCCCCGGTGTTGGGGATTTGTTGCCCCTCCCCGGTGTTGGGGTACTGGTTGTCCCCCGGTGTTGGGGGAGGGTTGTTCCCCGGTGTTGGGGTGACTTTTTTGTCCACCGGTGTTGGGGTGACGGGTTTCACCCCCCCCGGTGTTGGGGTGACTGGTTTCCCCCGGTTTTGGGGGTGACTGGTTGTCTCCCCGGTTTTTTGGGGTGAGGGTTGTCCCCCCCGGTGTGGGGGGGGACGGGTTTGTCCCCGTGTTGGGGTGATTTTTTGTCCCCCCGGGTTGGGTGACTGGTTGCTCCCCGTGTGGGGTGACTGGTTTCAAACCCCTTTTTTTACTTTTCCCCCTTTTTGGGGTAAATTTGTTTCCCCTTTTTGGGGGGTTGGGTTTTTGGGGGTGACTGGTTTCCCCCCGGTGTTGGGGGTGGTTGTAGGGTTGGGGGGATGGTTTTTGGTGTTGGGGGTGGTTGTTGGGTGGGGTTGGTTGTTGGTGTTGGGGTTTGGGTTTTGGGGGGGGGTGGTTGTTGGTGTTGGGGGCGGGGTTGTGGTTTGGGGTATGTTTGGGGGGTGTTGGGTTTTTGGTTTGCCCCCCGGGGTGGGGGGGGGTTTTTCCCCCCCGGGGGGGCATTTTTGTTGGGTGGGGGGGGGGTTGTTGGGTGTTGGGGGTGGGTTGGGTGGGGGTGGTTGTGGGGGTTTGGGGTGTGGTTTTCCCCCCGGTGTTGGGGTGAGGGTTGTCGCCCCGGTGTTGGGGTGACTGGTTTTCCCCGGTTTTGGGGGTGCTGGTTGTCTCCCCGGTGTGGGGTGAGGGTTTGTCCCCGGTGTTGGGGTGACTGGTTTTCCCCCCGGGTGTTGGGGTGAGGGTTGCACCCCGGTTTTGGGGTACGGGTGTCACCCCGGTGTTGGGGTGATGGTTGTCGCCCCGGTGTTGGGGGACGGTTGTCCCCCCGGTTTGTTGGGGGATGGTTGTCACCCGGTGTTGGGGTGATGGTTGTCCCCCCGGTGTTGGGGGCTGGTTGTCACCCCGGTTTTGGGGTGAGGTTGTCACCCGGTTGGGGGGGGTGATGGTTGCCCCCCGGGTTTGGGGTGCGGGTTGTCCCCCCCGGTGTTGGGGTGATGGTTGTCTCCCGGTGTTGGGGTGACGGTTGTCACCCGGGGTGTTGGGGTGCTGGTTTTCTCCCCGGGTTGGGGTGACGGTTTTGTCACCCGGTGTTGGGGGACGGTTGTTCCCGGTGTTGGGGTGACGGGTTTGTCTCCCGGTTGGGGTGACTGGTTGTCCCCCCGGTGTTGGGGTGACTGGTTGTCCCCCGGTTTTGGGGTGACTGGTTGTCCCCCCGGTGTTGGGGTGACGGTTGTCCCCCGGTGTTGGGGTGACGGGTTTGTCCCCCCCGGGGTTGGGGGGGGTGACGGTTGTCCCCCCGGGTGTTGGGGGGGATGGTTGTCTCCCCGGTGTTGGGGTGACTGGTTGTCCCCCGGTTTTGGGGTGACTGGTTGCTCCCCGGTGTTGGGGTGACTGGTTGTCCCCCCGGTTTTTGGGGGTGATGGTTTCCCCCCGGTGTTGGGGTGACTGGTTGTCACCCCGGTGTTGGGGTGACTGGTTGTCACCCCGGTGTTGGGGTGACTGGTTGTCACCCCGGTGTTGGGGTGACTGGTTGTCACCCCGGTGTTGGGGTACGGGTTGTCCCCCCGGTGTTGGGGGATGGTTGTCACCCCGGTGTTGGGGTGATGGTTGTCCCCCGGTGTTGGGGTGACTGGTTGTCCCCCCGGGTGTTGGGGTGATGGTTGTCCCCCCGGGTGTTGGGGTGACTGGTTGTCCCCCCGGTTTTTGGGGTGGGGTTGTCCCCCCGGTGTTGGGGTGACTGGTTGTACCCCGGTGTTGGGGGGGACTGGTTGTCACCCCGGTTTGGGGTGACGGGTTTGTCACCCCGGTGTTGGGGTGAGGTTGTCCCCCGGTGTTGGGTGACTGGTTGTCACCCGGGTTGGGGTGACTGTGGGTGTTTGTGTCTCCCCTAGTTGGGTTGCGGGGGTCAAGTTAAAGCCCTGGCCCCGACTCTTCACGGGTGGGTGTTGTGTGTACTCAGTAATTGTATCACCTAATTGTGGTTGCGGGGGTGAAGACTCAGCTCCTGGCCCGCCTCTTCACTGATCGCTATAGGTCACTCTCCCCCAGCTGACTTTATTACCCCTTTCTTAAAAATTATGGATCCCGCCTCCACTAATCGCTTCCCAAACTATTCCACTTACTGCTAATTTTGGCTGAAGAAATTTTTCCCCAACATCCCTGTGATTCTTTTTGTCTTTAGCTTCCAACTGTGTCCCCCCTTTTACTGTGTCCATTCTGGAAACCTTTCTTTGTCCACCCCTTTTCAATTCCCCTAGTATTTTTATGTTTATCTGTCCCCCCTATCTTCCTGTCCTCCAGTGTCGTCAGGTTGATTTCCCTTAACCTCTCCTGTAGGCTACCTCTTAGCCTGGACTAGTCTTGTTTCAACCTTTGCACTTTCTCTAGTTTCTTTTTGTCTGGCTGGTGTGGGGTTCCAAACTGGTGCCGTACTCCAATAGGGCCTAAAGTATACGGTGTACAGGGGGCCGAACGTTTTCCTTATTAAATGTGGAATGCTGTTTTTGGGTTTGCTAGGCGCCTATGCGCAGCAGTTATTTGGTTGTGTGCGCTTCAGGAATTGCCCCGGGGTTATTATCACCCCAAGATCTTTTTCCTGGGGTGAGGTTTTTTTATCTTGGCCCCTAGCTGTTACTCCGTCTGCGGCCTTTTTCCCTTCCCCCTCTTATGACTTTGACTTGGTGGGATTGAACTCCCGGACCAATTGCTGGGGCCAGGTCTGCAGCCTGTCAGATCCCCTTTTTAGTTCTGCCTGGTTTCGATTTGGTGTTTCTTTTCATAATTCACGTCACTGCAAACGGGAACCCCAGAGTCTATTCCCTTTCCCTCATGTCGTTCACAAAAAACCCAAACACACTGGTCCTAGGACTGACCCCGCGGGGGGCCCCCCGGTCCAGTGCCCCCTGTGCACCTCGCCACTCCATGACTCGCTGCTGTCTTCCTGGGCAATATCCCTGATCCATTGTTGGCTTTCCCCGTTATCCCTGCTTGTGTGTGTGTGTGTGTGGGGGTGTGTGGTGTG
>NC_069453.1:36160159-36191373 GCF_026875155.1 Cherax quadricarinatus | reverse complement strand
GAGAGAGAAGAAAAGGGAAGGAGAGAAGAGAGAGAGAGAGAGAACTCTGTGGTCAGAGGTCACGTGTGGTCACCGTCCTAAGCTGCCTAGGAATTAGCATGGGATGTTACCAAGCACCATGACCTGCTGTAGTGTTCTGGAATCTCAAGTTAAAGTGCTGAAGGAGATTCTACTACTTCAGGAGGAAAATAGGAGGCTGAAGCTTCGCATTGATGGGTTTGGGAGTGAGTGTGAGATGGTGGTAACTGGTGGAGAAAAGGGTACCAGCAGTGAGCTGGAGAGTTGTAGCCACTTTAAGTGGCAATTGGTTCACAGTTCAGGAAGAAGGAAGACAAGATGTGAAGGTAGGAAATCGATTCTCTGTTCTCCAGGACGAGAGTACTTCAGTGGTTAGTGAGGGTAAAGGTACCACTGATTCCCCTGCTGATCAAGGTAAGAATATTCTAATTGTAGGAGATTCTCAAGTAAGATATATGGACCATGCTTTTTGTGACAGAGATAGGAAGGTCAGACAGAGGATGAGCCTCCCAGGAGCTGGTGTTGGTGACATGAATAATATTACGTCAGGTAATGGAAAACATCCCATTATCTTAGTGCTGGTGGAAATGACATCAGGAATGGCAGGAGACAGGAGCTGCTGGATAAGTACAGGTCAGCCATAGTAGTTGTCAGGTCTGATGGAGGGGTCCCAATCATATGTAGAATCTTGCTTACAAGGGAAGTGGGCAATGAATGGATGTCTAGGGCAATTGGTATAAATTGCTGGTTAGACAGCAGTTTATAACAATTACCATCTATCTTATTTCTCATCTATATTATTTCTTAGACTCCTACTATACAAATAGTAGGAGTCTAAGAAATAAGATAGATGAGCTAAGATTACTTGCAAGTGCAGGTAATGTAGATATTATTGGTATAACAGAGACCTGGTTCAACTTGAAATATAGAGAAATGCCTTCTGAATGCAACATACAGGGTTATAAACTATTCCACACTGATAGTCAACGTGAAGGGTGGTGGAGTGGCGATGTATATCAGAGATAATTTAAATTGCTGTGTTAGACAAGATGTAAGATTAGAAACATCGGACACGGAATCTGTTTGGCTACAGTTTCTCGAAGATCGTTAAAAATTAATTTTGGGTGTGATTTATAGGCCCCCAAACCTTGATAGGGAGTGTAATAAGCTGTTATGGGACGAAATTCATAAGGCATCTAGATATGAAAATGTGTTAATGGGAGATTTTAACTTTAGACAAATTGGTTGGAACAATATGACAGGAAATCTTGAGTCTAGTGACTTTCTTGATACAGTTCAGGATTGCTTTTTAAAACAGTTTGTGACAGAACCAACTAGAGGAAACAATCTGCTTGACTTGGTTCTTGCCAACAAAGATTCACTAATTAATAATCTTGAGGTTAATGATGAGCTTGAGAAAGTGATCACAAATCACTTAGTTTCAATATATCATGGAATTACCCAGACAACCACAATCTAGTCGCTGTCCCAGATTTCCGCTTGGCCGACTTCATGGGTATGAGAAATTACCTGGGTGGGCTAAATTGGGCTGACTTTACTATGTGTCAGGTAGGTAGAGTTGGTTGCCAATATGACGTATTTCAGAGCATAGTGCTGATGCCCAAACAACTTTTGTTCCGAGTAGGGAACTTAGATCTAACAAAAATGATCCCAAATGGATGAACAATAGATTAAAACATCTCAATGGTCAAAAGAGAGGCATATATAGGCGTATCAAAAGAGGGGATGGGCAGTTAAGAAATCAATATATTCAATTAAAGAGAGAAATAAAGAAAGGAATAAGAAAAGCAAAAGGGATTATGAGGCTAAAGTTGGAAGGAATTCAAAGACTAACCCAAAAGGGTTCTTTCAGGTATACAGAAGTAAGATTAGGGACAAGATTGGCCCACTGAAGAGTAACTCAGGTCAGATCACTGGCAGTGATAAGGAAATGTGTGAAATTTTCAATACTTACTTCCTCTCAGTTTTTACTCAAGAAGATACCAGCGAAATTCCAGAAATAATAGATTATGTAGAACAGGATGATGATAAACTATGCACAGTTGCGGTAACTAGTGACATGGTCCTCAGACAAATAGATAAATTAAAACCTAACAAATCCCCAGGTCCTGATGAACTGTGTTAAAGGAATGTAAAGAGGAACTTAGCAAACCTTTGGCTAATCTTTTTAACATATCACTGCAAACTGCCATAGTGACTGATAAGTGGAAAATGGCAAATGTAATACCTATTTACAAGGCAGGTGACAGGGCGTTTCTGTCTTACGAATTTACTAACATTTTTCACTAAGGTGTTTGAGGAGGTAGATCATGGTAATGAATATGGTATTGTGTATATGGACTTCAGTAAGGCTTTCGATAGAGTTCCACACCAGAGGCTATTGAGGAAACTTAAGGCACACGGAATAGGAGGAGAAATTTTTTCCTGGGTAGAGGCATGGCTGACAAATAGGCAGCAGAGAGTTTGCATAAATGGGGAGAAATCAGAGTGGGGACACGTCACGAGCGGTGTTCCGCAGGGGTCAGTGTTGGGCCCTCTGTTGTTCACAATCTACATAAACGACATAGATGAGGGAATAAATAGCGACATAAGCAAATTTGCTGATGACATCAAAATAGGCCGTCCAATTCATTCTGACGAGGACATTCGAGCACTCCAGGAAGATTTGAATAGACTGATGCAGTGGTCAGAAGTGGCAGATGCAATTTAACATAGACAAATGCAAAGTTCTAAATGTTGGACAGGACAATAACCATGCCACATATAAACTAAATAATGTCGATCTTAATATTACGGATTGCGAAAAAGATTTAGGAGTTCTGGTTAGCAGTAATCTGAAACCAAGACAACAGTGCATAAGTGTTCGCAATAAAGCTAATAGAATCCTTGGCTTTATATCAAGAAGCATAAATAATAGAAGTCCTCAGGTTGTTCTTCAACTCTATACATCCTTGGTTAGGCCTCATTTAGATTATGCTGCACAGTTTTGGTCACCGTATTACAGAATGGATATAAATTCTCTGGAAAATGTACAAAGGAGGATGACAAAGATGATCCCATGTATCAGAAATCTTCCCTATGAGGATAGACTAAGGGCCCTGATTCTGCACTCTCTAGAAACGTGTAGAATTAGGGGGGATATGATTAAGGTGTATAAATGGAAGACAGGAATAAATAAAGGGGATGTAAATAGTGTGCTGAAAATTTCCAGCCAAGACAGGACTCGCAGCAATGGTTTCAAGTTGGAAAAATTCAGATTCAGGAAGGATATAGGAAAGCACTGGTTTGGTAATAGAGTTGTGGATGAGTGGAACAAACTCCTGAGTACAGTTATAGAGGCTAAAACGTTGTGTAGTTTTAAAAATAGGTTAGATAAATACATGAGTGGGTGCGAGTTGGACCTGACTAGCTTGTGCTACTAGGTCGGATGCAGTGCTTCTCCCTTAAGTGACGTGACTGACCTCACTAGGTCAAGGCACTGGCTTAAGCCGGTGTGAGAGATTGGACCTGCCTCGCATGGGCCAGTAGGCCTGTTGCTGTGTTTCCTTCTTTCTTATGTTCTTATGAGAGAGAGAGAGAGAGAGAGAGAGAGAGAGAGAGGAGAGAGGAGAGAGAGAGAGAGAGAGAGAGAGAGAAAAGAGAGAGAGAGAGTGACTTGTACATTTCGCTAGCATCCTTGTTCCAAGAGTCGAACTGGACTTTCCAGGTGTGTGTGTGGTGTGGTGTGTGTGTGTGGTGTGTTGTGTGTGTGTGTGTGTGTGTGTGTGTGTGTGTGTGTGTGTGTGTGTGTGTGTGTGTGTGTGTGTTGTGGTGGGGTCGAGGACTCAGCTCCTTGGTCCCGACTCTTACCTCCTGGATCATTGTCAATCAAGTTCTCAAATCTCCAGTGAATGTTATCAGCACTCAACCCTCACTGTAGTTACAGTGACCTCACTGTAACTACAGTGACCTCACTGTAGCTCTCCTGGTACATGTATAATACATCATTCTCTGCTTTACGTCATCTTCCTCAGATTACCGCGTCAACAACTACCACCACAACCACCACCACCACCACCACCACCACCACCACCACCCCACCACCACCACCACCACCACCACCACCACCACCACCACCCCACCACCACCACCACACCACCACCACCACCACCACCACCAGTTTCAAGACTCCAGCAGCGACCATTCCAGACAATCACTGGAGCATACACACCAGTGGCTCTTCCAAACCAGGTACTGGTCATTAATGCAGTCGGTCTCTCCTGAGGTGGTGATGCTATTAACAAGGTCTCTCTTTCTCGTATACATATATATATATATTTATATATATATATATATATATAATATATATATATATATATATAAAATATATTTTATTATATATATATATATTAAAAATTCTGTGCACAAGAGGCAACACAAAAGTAGGTATGTGGATCACTGGAGTTCTAGTATTGCTTTTTGCATAACTAGTACTATTAAAGATAGTACTAGCACTAGTACTACTAAAGATAGTGCTAGTACTATTTGTTGCAAGAAAAGTACTGTGCTAGTACTCTTCTGTTTTCAAGATCACCACGTAAACCTTACAGTGTGCAGAATACTGGTGTGTGAATCAGCTAAATAGTCTTGATCTGGCAGACGCGGTCCTTAATGTAGAGTCAAACGACAGTCCCTTGGTGTTGGACTTCTTCAATCCTGCGTTGTGTCTGACTTCACCACTTTGACTTCCCATGTATGAAACCTCTTCCCACCTACCAACCTACCCCCCTCCCTGCTGATTATCCACCAGTTCACACACACACCCTCTCCATCATGCAGGGGTGCACATCATGGCCAGTACTTCCCCCACAGACGGAAGTTGCACATCATACAGTAACTTCATGGCCCTGAGAGTGCAACTCACACCAGTAACTACCACCCATATGTTGTCAGTACTCCCATTGTTGTCAGTACTACTCCCAGTGTTGCCAGGTACTTCCCATGTGTTGTCAGCTCTCCCATGTATTGTAAGGTAATATCCCATGTGGGTTGCAGTACTCTCACCCATGGTGTTATCAAGAACTCCCTTGTGTTGTCAGGTCTCCCATTGTTTCAGTACGCTCCCATGTGCTGTCAGGCACTCCCCATGGTTTGTCAGGTACCTCCCATGCTATGTCAGGTAATCCCATGTGTTTGCCAGTGCTCCCAAGCTTGTCAGGTACTCACATGTTTGTCAGAAATACTCCTGTGTTTGTCTGGTACCAGTGTGTGTGTCAGGTACTCCAGTGTGTTGTCAGGTACTCCCATGAATTGTCAGGTACGCCATGTATTTGTCAGTATCTCCCATGTATTGCAGGTAATCCCCATGTGGTTTGGCCCAGGTACTCCATAGTATTGTCAGGTACTCCCATGAATTTTCAGGTACTTCCCATGTATTGTCACACACACACTCCATGTGTTTGTCAGACGTCCCCATGTAATTTGTTCAGGTAATCCCATGTGTGTTGTCAGATCTCCCATGTATTGTCATGTTTCTACGCCCATGGTATGTCAGGTGACTCCCATGAGTATTGTCAGGTGCTCCCAGTGGGGTTTGGTCAGGTATGTTCCATGTGGTTGTCGGTACTTGGCCCCAGGTGGTATGAGTCAAGTACTCCCCAGTGTGTTGTCAGGTACGTACCCCATGTGCTGTCAAGTACTCCCATTGTTTTGTCAGGCACTCCATGAGTTGTCCAGGTACTCCCATGTGTTTGCAGGGACTCCCATGTGTTGTCAGGTACTCCCATGTGTTTGACAGGTAGTCCCATGTGTTGTCAGGTAGAAATAGTATTATTGTTGAGAGTAGTTAGATGTGATTTAGGTAACTAGAGGGATGGATCCATGGTTTTTTCAGGTACTCCTATGTGTTGATAGGTACTCCCATGTGTTGTCAGGTACTTCCCATGAGTTGTCAGGTCACTCCCATGTGTTTTGCAAGGTACCCCCAGGTAGTTGTCATGGACTCCCATGTGTTTGATCAGGTACTCTCCCATTGTTGACAGCACTCCCCATTGTGTTGTCAGGTCCTCCAAGTGTTTGTCAGGGACTCCCATGTTGTCAGGTACTCCAAGTGTTGACAGGTACACATGTGTTGTCGGCACTCCCTTGTGTTTGCAAGGTAGCTCCCATGTGTGTCAGGTATGTCCCCATGTGTTGTCAGGCACTCCCATGTGTTTGATAGGTACCCCATGTGTTGTCATGTATTCCCTGTGTTTTTCAGGCACTCACCGTAGTTGCCAGGTACTCTCATTTGTTAATCAAGCAGTAACTCCCAAGTGCTGGCCCAGGTACTCACAGGTGTTGTCCAGTACTCTCCTACATGTTGATGATAGGGTCCTCTCCCATGTGTTGTCAGGTACTCCCCATGAGTTGTCAGGCACTCCTATTTGTTTTGTACAAGGTACTTCTCCAGTGTTTGTCCAGCACTCCCATGTAACGTCCACGTACTCCCATGTGTTTGTCAGGCTTCCTCTATGTGCGTTAGGTACTCGCCATGGTTTGTCAGGGGACTCTCCATGTGTTGTCGGAGCATTCCCATGGTTTTTGTCAGGTATCCCATGTGTATCATGTATTCTGCATGGGGATGGTTTTCAGGTACGTCCCATGGTGTGTCTGGTATTCCCCTTGTTGTCATGTATTCCCATGTGCTGTCAGGTATTTCCTATGTGCTGTCAGGGTACGAGATTCACCCATGTGTTTGACAGGTATTCCCATGTGTTGTCAGGTATTCCCATGTGCTGCAGTTCCCATGTGTCTGTCAGGTACTCCCATGTGTTGTCAGGTACTCCCATGGTTGTCGGTATTCCCATATGTTGTCAGATACTCCCATGTGATTTTGTCAGTACTTTCCACGTGTTGTCAGGCAATTCCCATAGTCTGTCCAGGTATTCCCCATGTGTTGTATCAGGTACTCCCATAGTGCCTGTCAGGTACTTCCCACGTGTTGTCAGGTATCCCATGTGTTGTTCCAGATATTCCACACACACACACACATGGCAGTACCCCATGTGTTGTCAGGTATCTCAATGTGTAGTCCCAGGTTATTCCCATGGTTTGTCAGGTTACTCCCTTGGTTTGTCAGTACTCCCATTTGGCTGTCAGTACTGTCCAATGAGTTGTCAGGTACTCCCATGTGTTGTCCAGTATTTCCATTTTTGTCAGGTATTCCCATGTGTTGTCAGGTACTCCCATGTGTTGTCAGGTACTCCCATGTGTTGTCAGGTACTCCCATGTGTTGTCAGGTATTCCCATGTGTTGTCAGGTATTCCCATGTGTTGTCAGGTATTCCCATGTGTGTGTCAGGATTCCCCTTGTGTTGCCCAGTGTACTCCCATGTGTTGTCATTTATTTCCCATGGATGTCAGTACTCCAATGTTTTGTTCAGGTACTTCCCATGTGTTGTCAGGGTATTCCCATGTGTGTCAGGTAATTCCAATGTTGTCAGATATTCCCATGTGTTGCCAGTATTCCCATGTGTTGTCAGGTACTCTTCGCCTTGTGTTTGTGCGAAAGGTACTCCCATGTGCTGTAAGTAGTGCCCAAGTGTTGTCAGGTATTCTCATGTGTTGCAGGTATTCTCCAATGTGTTGTCAGGTATTCCCATGTGTTGGTCAGGTATTCCCATGTGTCAATCAGGTGCTCCATGTGTTGTCAGGTACTCCCATGTGTTGTCAGGGTTATTCCAATGTGTTGTCAGGTATTCCCAATGTTGTCAGTATTCCATGTGTTGTCAGGTATTTTCCATGTGTTTCAGGTACTCCCATTTGGTTGTCAGTATTCACATGTGTTGATCAGGTATTCCCATGTGTAGTCAGGTACTCATCCCATGTGTTGTCAGGATTCACATGTGTTGTCAGTATCCCATGTGTTGCATGTACTCCCATTATGTTTTGTCAGGCATTCCCATGTGTTGTCAGGTATTCCCATTTGTTGTCAGGTATTCCCATTTGTTGTCAATACTCCCTCCCATGTGTCAATCAGGTATCCCATGTGTATTGTCAGGTACTCCCATGTGAAGACTCCAGGTATTCCCATGTGTTGTCAGTACTACCCCATGGGTGTTGATCCAGGTAATTCCCCATGTGTTGTCAGGTATCCCTGTGTTGTCAGTATTCCCATGAGTTCTCTAGGTAGTTCCCGATGTTGTATTAGGTAGTTCCCATGTGTTGTCTCAGGTTAATCCAATTGTGTTGTAAGGTATTCCCAAGAGAGTTTTCAGGTACAACCCATGTGTTGCAAGTAATCACCTTGGGGTTTGGTACAGTGCGTCCCACATATGTTGTCAGTGTATTCCCATGTGGTGTCAGGGTATTCCCGCATGTGTTGCAGGTATTCCCATGTTTCCAAGTACTCCCATGTGTTGTCAGGTGCTCCCATATTGTTGTCAGGTATTCCCATGTTTGGTCAGATATTCCCATGTGTTGTAAAGGTATTACTTCGTGTGTTGTCATTGCTGCCCATGTGTTGTCAGTACTCCCATGTTTTTGTTCTTGCTCACTTTTGTGTTGTCAGTACTCCCCTGTGTTGGTCAGGTAGTACAAGTGTTGTCAGTATTCCCAGCAGTTGTCAAGGTATTTTCCCATGTGTTGTCAGGTAACGACACCATGTGTTGTCAGTTATTACCAATGTTGTCAGGTTTCCCTTCTGTGTCAGGTATTCCCATGAGTGTCAGGTACTTCCATGTGTTGTCAGGTATTCCCATGTGTTGCCAGAAATATTCCCATGTGTATTGCCAGATATTCCACCATGTGTTGTCAGGTACTCCCATGTGTTGTCAGGTACTCCCATGTGTTGTCATGTATTCCCATTTGTTGTCAGAATTTGCCATGTGTTGTCAGGTATTCCATGTGTTTCAGGTATTCCCATGTGACACACAGGTACCCATGTGTTGTCAGTTATTCCCTATTGTTGTCAGGTATTCCATGTGCTGTCAGTCACTCCCATGTGTAGTCAGATATTCCCATGTGTTTGTCAGTATTCCCATGTTTGTCAAGGTATCCCATTGTTGTCCAGGTACTCCCATGTGTTGTCAGGTATTCCCCATGTGTTTGTCAGTAGTTATCCATGTGCTGTCCCAGTACTACTCCATGTTAGTCAGGTATCCCAATGTGTGTCAGGTATTCCAATGTGTTGTCAGGTAATTCCCCATGTGTTGTCAGGTCATTCCCATGTTTTGTCAGGTATTCCCATGTTTGTCAAGGCATTCCATGTGTTGTCAGATATTTCCCATTTGTAGTCAGTAACCCCATGTGTTGTCAGGAACTTCCAGGTGTGCAGGTACTCCTATGTGTTTATAGGTAACACACACACACACAGTGTTTTGGTGTCAGGGGGCACTCCTATGTGTTGACAGGTACTCCCATGTTGGGGGCAATGCACTCCCATGTAACACACACACACACACCAGGTGTTGTCAGGCATTTCCCAGTGCTGTCAGGTACGCCATGTGTCTGTCAGGCACTCCCATGTGTTGTCAGGCATTCCATGTTTTGTAAGGTAGATTCCCATTGGTGTTGTCAGGTATTTTCCCAAGTGTTGTCCGGTATTCCCACACACATGTTGTCCAGGTATTTCCCATGTGCTGTCAGTATTCCCATAGCTGTCACACACACACACACACACCACAATGTGTTGTCAGGTCATTCCATGTGTTGTCAGTAGTCCCATGTGTTCTCAGGTATTCCCCATGTGTTGTCAGGTATTCCGAAGTGTTTGTCAGGATTCCCATGTGTTGTCAGGTAAGTCAATGGTAAGTTAGGTATTCCCGTGTGTGTCAGGTATTCCCAAGTGTTGTCAGGCATTCCCCATGAGTTGTCAGGTAGTCCCTATGTGTTGTCAGGTATTCCAAGTGTTGTACAGGTATTCCCAATTGTTGTCAGTAGTCCAATGTGTAGTACACGGTATTCCCCATGAGTATGTCAGGTATTCCATTTGTTTTGAGGATTCCAAGTGTTGTCAGGTATTCCCATCACCATGTGCTGTCAGGATCTCTCTCCCATGTGCTTCCAGTAGTCCCATGTGTTGTCAGGTATCCCATGTGTTGTCAGGTATTTCCCAAGTGTTGTCAGGTATTCCCATGTGTTGGCCAGTATTCCCAGTATTGTCAGGTACTTCCATGTGTTTGCGGTACTCCTGTGTTTGTCATGTACTCCCATATCAGTCAGGTATTCCCAAGTGTTGTCACACACACACACACACACATGTTGTCAGGTATTCCCATGTTTGGTCCAGGTACTTACTTGCCCATGTGTTGTCCAGGTATTCCCCATGTGATGTCAGGTATTCCATGTGTTTGTCAGGTATTCCCATGTGTTTCAGGTACTCCCAGTGTTGTCGGTATTCTCATGTGTTGTCAGGTCTTTCTCATGTGTTTTGTCAGGTACTCCCAGGTGTCGTATCCAGGTACTCCCATGTGTTGTCAGTACTTCCCTAGGTTGTCAGGTATTCTCATGTGTTTTCAGTACTACCAATGTGTTTGTCTAGTATTCCATGTGTTGTCAGTATTCCCATGTATCATTGTCAGGTACTCCCATGAGTTGTCAGGTTATTCTCATGTGTGTCAGGTACTCCCAATGTGTTTGTCAGGTATATCCCATGTTTGCAGGTATTCCCATGTGTTGGTTCCATAAAGGTAATCCCATGTGTTGTCAGGTATTACACCACACACACACACACACAGGTTATTCCAATGTTTGTCAGGTAATTCTCCCTGTTTGTCAGGGCATCCCAATGGTGTTGTCAGGTAACTCACCTGTGTTGTCAGGTATTCCCTTGTGTTCTTGTCAAGTACTTCCACATGTGTAGGTCAGTATTCCCCATGACACACACTCAGTACTCCCCATGTGAACATCAGGAATCCCATGTGTTGGTCAGGTATTCCCATGTGTTGTCAGGTACTCCCATGTGTTGTCAGGTATTCCCATGTGTTGTCAGGTATTCCCATGTGTTGTCAGGTATTCCCATGTGTATTTAGGGTATTCTGCCCATGTGTTTGTCCAGTAACTACACCATGTGTTTGTCAGTATTCCCTAGTGTTGCAGGTACAGACGCCATGTGTTGCCAAGTACTCCCATGTGTTGTCAGTGCTCCCATATGTTATCAGGTATTCCCATGTGTTGTCAGGTATTCCCATGTGTTGTCAGGTATTCCATGTGTTGCCAAGTACTCCCATTGTGTCAGGTGCTCCCCCATATGTTGTCCAGTATTCCCATGTGTTGTCAGGTATTCCCCCATGTTGTTGTAAGGTATTCTCGTGGTGTTGTCAGGTGCTCCCACCTTGTGGTTGTCAGGTACTCTCCCATGTTGTTGGGTCAGATGTGCACCACGTTTGTTTTCAGTACTCCCATGTGGTTGCAGGTATTACCAATTGTTGGTCTCTCTCATCTCTAATCGCTATTCCAATTGGTGTCAGGTACTCCCATGTGGTGTCAGGTTATTAACCACTGTTTGTCTGGGTATTCCCATCTTTTGTCAGGTATTCCCATGTGTTGTCAGTACTCTCCCATGTTTGGTCAATATTCTCATGTGATGTCAGGTATCTCCAATGTTTTGTCAGGTATTGCGCGCACAGGGTAGGGGTGTTGTCAAGGATTCCCATGTTTGTCAGGTATTCCCATGTGTTGTCAGTATTCTCATGTGTTTGTCAGGTATTCTCCAAATGTGTTAGTCAGTATTCCCATGTGTTGTCAGGTAGTCCCATGTGTTGTCAGTATTCCATGTGTTTTCCAGGTACGCCCATGTTTGTCAGGTACTCCCATGTGTTGTCAGGAGTAACTCCCTTGTGTTGTCAGGATGACGGGTGGGCCCATGAGCTGTCAGGGAAGGGGGTGGGTGCCAAGTGTTTCAGGTATACCCATTGTTTCATTATTCCCCATGTGTTGTCAGGTATTCCCATGTTTTGTCAGGTACATCTTCCATGTGTTACATATCTCTGGTATTCTCATGTGTGTCAGGTATTCCCATGTGTTTATCAGGTACTCCCATGTGTTGTCAGGTACTCCCATGTGTTTGTCAGGTATTCCATGTGTTGTCATACTCCCCATGTGTTTCAGGTACTCCCATGTGTTTGTCAGGTATGCACATGTGTTGTTCAGGTATTCCCATGTTTGTCAGTATTTCCCATGTATTGTCAGTATTTTCCATGTGTTGTCAGGTACTCCCATGTGTTGTCCAGGTATTCCCATGTGTTTGGACGAGCGTTGCGAGCGATGTGTATGTCCAAATACTCCAAAAGTGTCTTGTCAGGCATTCCGATGTGTTTCAGTATTCCCAGTGTTGTCAGATATTCCCATGTGTTTGTCAGGTATTCCCATGTGTTTTCAGGTACTCCCATTGGTTTTGTCAGATACTCCCAAGTGCGTCAAGTACTCTCATGAGTTGTCAGGTAATCTCATGTGTTGTCAGGTATTCCCATGTCTGTTTGTCAGTATTCCCATGGTTTGTCAGGTAATCCCCAGTATATGTCAGGTATTTCCAGTTTTTGTCAGGTTACTCTTCCCATGTGTTTGTCAGGTGACTCCACCATGTGTTTCAAAGGTACTTCCCTGAAGTGTTTTGTCCGAGGTACACCCACACACACACACACACACACACACCCCATGTGTTGTACAGTACTTCCATTTTTTGTCAGGTATTCCATAGTGTTGCCAGGTATTCCCATGTGTTGTCAGTACTCCCATGGTCTTGTCAGTATTCCAAGTGTTTCCAGGTATACCCATGTGTTATCTCAGGTACCCCATGGGTTTGCAAAGTACTCCCATAGTGTTTTGTCACGTGCTCCCATGTGTTGTCAGGTATACCATGTGTTGTCAGTACTCACCATGTGCTGTCCGGTATCCATGTGTTGTTAGGGTACTCCCATGTGTTTGTCATTAAAAATCCCATGTGCTGTTTCAGGTTACTCCATGTGTAGTCAGATATTCCATGAGATGGCAGGTACTCCCTTGTTAGCAGGTATCCCCATGTTTGTCAGTATTCCCATATGTTGCCAGGTATGCCCATGTTGTTCAGATATTCCCATGATTTTGTCAGGTACTCCCATGTGTTGTCTAGGTACTCTCCCCATGTGTTGTCAGTTATTCCCATTGTTTGTCAGGATATTCCACTGGTTGTCAGTATCCCATGAGTTGTGTCATGTATTCCCCCATGGTGTTTGTCAGAGGTAATTCAAATGGGTTGTAAGTATGTGCCCATGTTGTTGTCCGGTACTCCCATGTGTAGTCAGGTAATCCCATGTGTTTCCAGGTATCCAATGTGTTGTCAGGTATTCCATGAGGTTTCCAGTACTCCCAATTGTTTGTCAGTATTCCCATGTGTTGTCAGGTGTTCCATTTTTTCCAGATGTGTGGTCAGGTATTCCCATGTGTTGTCAGTATTCCCCATGTGTTGTCAGTTAATTCCCATGTGTTTGTCAGTGTATTCCCTTGTGTTGTCAGGTATTACTCCATGTGTTGTCAGGTATTCCCAAGTGTTGTCAGTATTCCCATTTGTTGTCAGGTAATTGCCATGTGTTGTCAGGTATCCCATGTGTTGTCAGGTATTCTCCCATGTGTTGTCAGGTATGTCCATGTTTTGTCAGGTATTGAGCCCATTGTTGTCAAGGTATTCCCCTTTGTTGTCAGGCTTTTTATTCTCTCTCTACATTTTGCTCAGATATTCCCGAGGTGTTGTCAGTAGCCCATGTGTTGTCAGGTACTCCCATGTGGTGTCAGGGTAACTCTCCCATGTGTTGTCTCTCAGGTACTCCCATGTGTTGTCAGGTACTCCCATGTGTTGTCAGGTACTCCCATGTGTTGTCAGGTATTCCCATGTGTTGTCAGGTATTCCCATGTGTTGTCAGGTACTCCCCTGTTTTTGTCAGGTGTAATCCCATGTGTTGTCATTGACTCCCATGTGTTTGTCAGAGTACTCCAGAGTGTTGTCAGTGTATACCTGTGTTGTCAGTACTCTCCCATGTGTTGTCAGGTACTCCCATGTGTTGTCAGGTATTCCCATGTGTTGTCAGGTGCTCCCATGTGTTGTCAGGTATTCCCATGTGTTGTCAGGTGCTCCCATATGTTGTCAGGTATCCCCATGGGTTTGTCAGGTACTCTCCCGCTGTGTTTGTCAGGTACTCTCCCATGTGTTGTCAGTACTCCCATGTGTTGTCAGTATTCCATGTGGTTGTTCAGTACTCCAAGGGTTGTTGTCAGGTACTCCCACACTCCCATGTTTGTCAGGTAATCCCCATGTGTTTGCAGGAGCTCGCCATGTGTTTTCAGGTGCTTTGCTCCCAAAGTGTTGTCAGGCGGTGCTCCCATGTGTTGTCAGGTGCTCCCATGTGTTGTCAGGTGCTCCCATGTGTTGTCAGGTATTCCCATGTGTTGTCAGGTGCTCCCATGTGTTGTCAGGTGCTCCCATGTGTTGTCAGGTATTCCCAAGGTGTTTCAGGAGCCCCATTGTGTTGTCAGGTGCAGCGTTCCCCATGTGGTGTCAGGTGCTCCATGTGTTGTCAGTTGCTCCGTCCATGGTTTGTCAGTCTCCCATGTTTAGTCAGGTACACACACACACATGTGGTTGTCAGGTGCTCACATATGTTTTCAGGTATGCCCATGTGTTGTCAGTACTTCCCAATGTGTTGTCAGGTACTCCCTGTGTGTCAGGTACTGCCCATGTGGTTGTCAGGTATTGCCCCATTGTTGTCAGGTACTTCCCATGTGTTTGAGTTAGGTACTCCCATGTGTTGTCAGTATTTCCCATGTGTTGTCAGGTGCTCCCATGTAGTTGTCAGGTGCTCCCATGTGTTTGACAGTTGCTCCCCTTGTGTTGCCAGGTGCTCCCATGTGTTGTCAGGTGCTTCCCATGTTTGTCAGGTATTCCCATGTGTTGTCAGGGAGGTGCTCTCCCAATGTGTTGTCAGGTGCTGATAGCCCATGTGTTGTCAGGTAATCCCATGTGTTGTCAGTGCTCCCATGTGTTGTCAGGTGCCCCATGTTGTTGTCAGGTGCTCCCATGTGTTTCTCAGGTGCTCCCTATGTGTTGTCATGTGCTCCCATGTTGTCAGTATTCCCCATGTGTTGTAGGTGATCGCTTGTGCTCTCCCATATAGTTTGTCAGTATGTCCATGTGTTGTCAGGTACTGTACTTTACCCATGTGTTGGTCAGGTACTCCCAGGTGTTGTCAGGTACTCCCCATGGTGTTGTCAGTATTCCCATGGAGGTGTGTCAGTCATCCCATGTGTTGTCAGGTAGCGAGCTCCCCATAGTTGTCAGGTATTCCCATGTGTTGTCAGGTGCTCCCATGTTTGTCTAGTGCTCCCATGTGTTGTCAGGGGTTGCGCTAATCCCCTGAGTGTTGTCCAGGTGGCTCCCATGAGTGTCAGGTGCTCCATGTGTTATCAGGTATTCCCCATGTGTTTGTCAGGTGCTTCCATGTGTTGCCAGGTGCTCCCATGTGTTTGTCAGGTGATTCCCATGTGTATGACATGTGCTCCCATGTGTTGTCGAAGTGCTCCCATGTTTGTCAGGTGCTCACCATTGTCTGTCAGGTGCTTCCCATGTGTTGGTCAGGTGCTCCCATGGTTGTCCAGTATTCCCATGTGGTTGTCATGGTGCTTCCCATGTGTTGGTCAGGTGCTCCCCATTGTTGTCAGGTACTCCATGTAAAACAAAGAGACGACAGATGTTGTCATAATTTGAGAGGGAGACTTGTGTCATTTTGTTGTCAGTGTTGTGTCAGTGTTGTGTCACGTGTTGTGACAGTGTTGTGTCAGTGTTGTGTCAGTGTGTGTCAGTTTGTGTCAGTGTTTGTGTCAGTGTTGATCAAGTGTTGAGTCAGTGTCTGTGTGAGTGTCTTGTCGGAGGAGTGTACACACGTTGATTGGTCATTTTTGTCATGTTGTGTCAGTGTTTGTTCAGTGTTTGTGTCAATGTTTGTGTCGTGTTGGTGTCTGTGTTGTGTCAGTGTTGTGGTCAGTGTGAGTCAAGTGTTGTGTCAGTGTTGTGTCAGTGTTGTGTAAGTGTTGTGTCAGGTGTTGTGTGCAGTGTTGTGTCAGTGTTTTAAGGTAGTGCAGTGTATGAGTCAGTGTTTGTGTCAGTGTTGTGTCAGGTGGGTGTCAGTGGTTTTGTGTCATGTTGTGTCAGTGTTTTTGTGGTCAATGATGTGTCAGTTTTGTGTCAGTGTTGTGTCAGTGTTGTGTCAGTGTTGAGTCAGTGTTGATCTGTTATGTGTGAGTGTCGTGCAGTGTTTGAGTCAGTGTTGTGTCAGTGTTGTGTCAGTGTTTGGTCCAGTGTTGTGTCAGTGTTGTGTCAGTGTTGTGTCAGTGTTGTGTCCCATTGTTGTGTCAAGTTGTGTCCAGTGTTGTGTCATGTTGTGTCTAGTGTTGTGTCATGTTGTGTCAGCGTTGTGTCCGTGTTGTCAGGTTTGAGTCTGTGTTTGTGTCAGTGTGAGACAGTGTTGTGTGAGTGTTGAGTCATTGGTTGTGTCAGTGTTGTGGTCAGTGTTGTGTTCAGTGTTGTGTCATTGTGTGTCAGTGTTGTTCAGTGTTGTGACAGTTGTTTGTGTCAGTGTTGTGTCATGTTGGAGTCAGTGTTGTGTCAGTGTTTGTGGGTCAGTGTGTGTCAGTGTTGATTCAGTGTTGGTGCATTTCTGGTGTCAGTGTAGTGTCAGTGTTGTGTCAGTGGTGATGGTCAGTGTTGTGTCAGTGTTTTGTGTCAGTGTTGTTGGTCAGTGTGTGTCAGTGTCGTGTCAGTGATGTGTCATCATTGATTGTGTCAGTGGTTGTGTCAGTTTTGAGTAGTAGGTTGAGTCAGTGTTTGGTGGTGTCAAGTGTTTGTGTCAGGTGTTGTTTCAGTGTGAGTCAGAGTGAGTTTCAGTCGCGAGGGTGTTGTAGTGTGTCGAGAGTTTTGACCAATGGTTGTGTCATGTGTGTTGTGTCAGTGTTTGAGTCAGCATGTTGTGTCCAGTGTTAGTATTCAGAGTGTTGTGGCCATGTGTGTCCACGTGTTGTGTCAGTGTTGAGTCAGAAGTGGTTGTGTCAGTGTTTGTGTCGTGTTGTTGGTGTCGAGTGTTGTGGGGTCCAAGAGTGTTGTGGGTCAGTGTTGTGTCAGTGTTGAGTCAGAGTTGTGTCAGTGTTATGGTGTCAGTGGGTTGGTGGGGTGGTGGGGCGCGAGCGAGTGTAGTGGTCAAGTTGTGTCAGTGTCTGTCCAGTGTTGATGTGGTCAGTGGTTGTGTCATGTTAGTTGTCATTGTAGTGTCCGTGTTGTGGTCAAGTGTTTGTTCAGAGGTTGTGTCACAAGTACACACACACACAGGGGGTTTCAGGTGTTGTGTGAGAGTTGTGTATCAGTGTTGACGACTCAGGGCTGTTTTGTCAGTGTTGAGCCCGAGGAGATGTTTCATAGTGTTTGTGTTGTTGTTGTGTCCAGAGTGTTCTAGGGTGTTCAGCTGTGGTTGTGTTCAGACACACAGGAGGATCGTGTGTTTGTTCTGTCATGTTGTGTCATGTGTTGTGTCAGTGGTTGAAGATGAGGGGGGGGGGTCTGTTGTGTTGGGGGGGTGTGAGTGTTTGTGGTCCATATAGTCAGTGGTTGGAGGGAGGGGTCTAAGTGTTTGGTTGTAGTTGGGGTGTGGAGGTCAGTGTTGTGGTGGGCCAGTGTTGTTTCATCGAGTGTTGTGTGAGTGTGAGTCAGGTTGTTGTCATGGTGGTGACACAACAGTTGAGATCAGAAGGTTTTGTGTGAGTCGATGTTGTGGTCAGTGTTTGTAGGGGGCAGCGAGAGTGTATTGTGTCAGTGTTTTGTGTCCAGGTGTTGTGTCAGGAAGGATGTACACAGGTGTCGAAGAGTGTGTGTGTGGTCAGTGTTTGGAGTTGTCAGTTTTGTGTCAAGTTGTTGTGCCCAGTGTTGTGTGTCAGAGTGTTTTGTGAGAGACATTTGTGGGATCAGTGTTGGTGTCAGTGTTTTGATGGATCAGTGTTGAGAGTCGGGTTCAAGGGTCAGTGTGTGTCAACGGGGGGAGGGGGCATGGGTGGGTGGTTGGGGTGGTACAGTGTTGTGTCGGAAGTGTTGAAGGGGGGTCAGGTGTTGGGGTGAGTGTTGTGTCAGGTGGTTGAGCAAGGAGGGGGGGGGTATGGGGGGGTGGGTGGGGGGTTTGTGGGGGTGGGTGGATAGTGTTGTGGGGCTGTGGTTTGTGGTCAGTGTTGGTGGTCAGAGTGTTGAGTTCGTGTTTTGTGGTGCAAGTAGGATGGTTGGGTGGGCCGGAGTGGTTTGTGTCGAGTGTTTGGTCTGGAGACGGTGAAGAGGATCCTTGGATGTGCGTCAGAGTTGATGGTGACAGTGGGCTGAGGTACCGGTCTCTGAGGGTCCGGGGAGGGTGTTGGGTGTCACATGGTTGAGTCAATGTGTGTCAGTGTTGTTCAGTTGATGTGTCAGTGTTGGTGTCAGTGTTGTGTCAGGTGTTGTGTCAGAGTGTTGTTCAGTGAATAGTGTCAGAGTATGATATCAGTGTTGTGTCAGAGTGTTGAGTGGGGGGGGGGGTCCAGAGTTTGAGTGTCATGTTTGTGTCAAGTGTTGTGGTCAAGAGTGTTATGTGTCAGAGGTTTGTGGTGCAGTGTTGTGTCAGTGTTGAGGGACACACGATGTGTCATGGGTTTTTGTCAGTGTTTGTTGTCAGTGTTGAGAGTCAGTGATATGTTCAAGTGATTGTGTCAGTGTTGAGGTCAGTTGGTTGTGTTGTGTCAGTGTTGTGAGTCAGTGTTTTGTCAGTGTTGTGTCAGTGTTTGTGGTGTCAGTTGTTTCGTGTTCAGTTGTTGGGGGTCCGATCAGTGTTGTAGTACAGTGGTTTAGAGGGGGGTGCGAGGGGTTTGAGGGGGTGCTGGGGAGTGGTTGTGTCACAGTGTTTGGTGTGGGTAAGTGGTTTGGTGTGAAGTATGTGGGTGGGGATGTTGGGGTGTTAGTGTGGGGGGGGATTGTGTTGGTGGATGTGGGGGGATGGGGGTGGGGGGGGGGGGGGGGGGGGGGGGGGGGGGGGGGGGGGGAGGAGAGGGGGTGATTTGTGGGGGATGGGGGGGATGGTGGTGATGGATGGGGGGGTGTGAAGTGTTTGTTTGGGGATGGGATGGGTGTATGTGTTGGTTTTTATGTGTCAGTGTTGTGGCATGTTGTGGACATCCGAGAAGAGTGTTGAGATTCTATTGGATTGTCATGTTGTGCCACCTAGTGTTTGTGGACTAGTGTTTGTGTGTGAAGTGATGGTGTGCCAAGTTGGGGGTTGTGTCCAAAAGGTGTGTGGTGTCAGTGTTGTGGGTCCAGTGTTTGTCGAGTGTTGTGTAATTGTTGGTGTAAGTGTTTGATGTCATTTGTGTGAAGTTAGTTGTGTACACAGTGTTGAGGGTCAGTGTTGTTGAGTGTTGTGTCAAGTGTTTTGGTCAGTGTTGTGGTCAAAGTGTTTGTCAGTGTTTGTTTGTCATGTTGAGTCAGAGTTGTGTCAGATGGTTGTGTGCCAGTGTTTGAGTCCAGGTGTGTTGAGTGGATTGTGTTCGAGTTGTTTGTGTCAAGTGATTGTGTCAGTGTTTGATCATGTGTTGTGGTGCTCAGGTGTAGTGGAGACATCAAGTAGGGGGGTGTTAGGGGAAGTATCCTTCAGTGTTTGTGGGGTCAGTGTTGTGGTCAGGTGTTGTGTCAGAGGTTGTGTCAGTGTTGAGTCAGTGTTGTGTTGTCAGTGGTTGTGTCCAGTGTTGTGTCAGTGTTGAGGTACCCAGAGAGTGTAGTGTGTAACAATGTGTCAGTGTTGTGAATGCGAAGTGGGTGTAGTGTAGGGGGGTAGTCAGTTTGTGTCAGGTTGGTTTTTGTCAGAGTGTTGTGTCCAGCAAAGTGGTAGTGTCAGTGTTGTGTCCGGTGGTTATGTGTCAAGAGTGTTGTGTTTGTGGTGTCAGTGTTCTGTCCAGTTTATGTGTCAGTGTAGGGTCAGTGTTGAGTCAGTGTTGTGTCCCCAGTGATGTGTCAGAGTTGAGGTCAGTGGTTGTGTCAGTGTTGTATACAGTGAGTTGTGTCAGTGATGGTGTCATGTTGTGTCAGTTGTTGTGTTCAGTGTTGTGTCAGTGTTGTGCGTGTTTGAGTCCATTGAGTCAGCATGTTGAGTCAGAGGTGTTGTGTCAAGTGTTGTTTCAGTGTTGAGTCAGTGTTGGTGTGTGTGCAGTGGTTGATGGTACAAGTGTTGTGTCAGGTGTAGTGTAGTGGTTGTGTCAGTGGTTGAGGTTATAGTGTTCGAGGGTGCAGGAGCGATTGATTGAGTCAGTGTTGTGTCAGTGTTGTGGTCCTTGTTGTTGTCGTATCATATCGCTGTTATGTGCCAGTTTGGTTGTGCCATGCCACAGTGATTGTGTCAGTGTTTGTACCACCACAAACCACCACCACCACCACCACCACCACCACCACCACCACCACCACCACCACAACCACCACCACCACCACCACCACCACCAACCCACCTCCCACCACCACCACCACCACCACCACAGACCACCACCACCAGTTTCCAAGACTCCAGCAGGCTATCTCTCTCTTATCCAGACAATCACTGGAGCATACACCCCAGTGCTACTTCCAAACCAGGTACGGTCATAATGCCAGTCTGTCCTCTCTCCTGAGGAGTGAAGCTATTAACAAGGTCGGCTCTTCTCTCGTAATACATATATAATATATATTTATATATATATATATATATATAATATATATATATATATATATAGATATATATATATATATATATTATATATTAAAAATTACTGTGACTCTCTCTGAGCAACACAAAAGTAGTATGTGGATCACTGGAGTTCTAGTATTGCTTGTTGCATAACTAGTACTATTAAAGATAGTACTAGCACTAGTACTACTAAAGATAGTGCTAGTACTATTTGTTGCAAGAAAAGTACTGTGCTAGTACTCTTCTGTTTTCAAGATCACCACGTAAACCTTACAGTGTGCAGAATACTGGTGTGTGAATCAGCTAAATAGTCTTGATCTGGCAGACGCGGTCCTTAATGTAGAGTCAAACGACAGTCCCTTGGTGTTGGACTTCTTCAATCCTGCGTTGTGTCTGACTTCACCACTTTGACTTCCCATGTATGAAACCTCTTCCCACCTACCAACCTACCCCCCTCCCTGCTGATTATCCACCAGTTCACACACACACCCTCTCCATCATGCAGGGGTGCACATCATGGCCAGTACTTCCCCCACAGACGGAAGTTGCACATCATACAGTAACTTCATGGCCCTGAGAGTGCAACTCACACCAGTAACTACCACCCATATGTTGTCAGTACTCCCATTGTTGTCAGTACTACTCCCAGTGTTGCCAGGTACTTCCCATGTGTTGTCAGCTCTCCCATGTATTGTAAGGTAATATCCCATGTGGGTTGCAGTACTCTCACCCATGGTGTTATCAAGAACTCCCTTGTGTTGTCAGGTCTCCCATTGTTTCAGTACGCTCCCATGTGCTGTCAGGCACTCCCCATGGTTTGTCAGGTACCTCCCATGCTATGTCAGGTAATCCCATGTGTTTGCCAGTGCTCCCAAGCTTGTCAGGTACTCACATGTTTGTCAGAAATACTCCTGTGTTTGTCTGGTACCAGTGTGTGTGTCAGGTACTCCAGTGTGTTGTCAGGTACTCCCATGAATTGTCAGGTACGCCATGTATTTGTCAGTATCTCCCATGTATTGCAGGTAATCCCCATGTGGTTTGGCCCAGGTACTCCATAGTATTGTCAGGTACTCCCATGAATTTTCAGGTACTTCCCATGTATTGTCACACACACACTCCATGTGTTTGTCAGACGTCCCCATGTAATTTGTTCAGGTAATCCCATGTGTGTTGTCAGATCTCCCATGTATTGTCATGTTTCTACGCCCATGGTATGTCAGGTGACTCCCATGAGTATTGTCAGGTGCTCCCAGTGGGGTTTGGTCAGGTATGTTCCATGTGGTTGTCGGTACTTGGCCCCAGGTGGTATGAGTCAAGTACTCCCCAGTGTGTTGTCAGGTACGTACCCCATGTGCTGTCAAGTACTCCCATTGTTTTGTCAGGCACTCCATGAGTTGTCCAGGTACTCCCATGTGTTTGCAGGGACTCCCATGTGTTGTCAGGTACTCCCATGTGTTTGACAGGTAGTCCCATGTGTTGTCAGGTAGAAATAGTATTATTGTTGAGAGTAGTTAGATGTGATTTAGGTAACTAGAGGGATGGATCCATGGTTTTTTCAGGTACTCCTATGTGTTGATAGGTACTCCCATGTGTTGTCAGGTACTTCCCATGAGTTGTCAGGTCACTCCCATGTGTTTTGCAAGGTACCCCCAGGTAGTTGTCATGGACTCCCATGTGTTTGATCAGGTACTCTCCCATTGTTGACAGCACTCCCCATTGTGTTGTCAGGTCCTCCAAGTGTTTGTCAGGGACTCCCATGTTGTCAGGTACTCCAAGTGTTGACAGGTACACATGTGTTGTCGGCACTCCCTTGTGTTTGCAAGGTAGCTCCCATGTGTGTCAGGTATGTCCCCATGTGTTGTCAGGCACTCCCATGTGTTTGATAGGTACCCCATGTGTTGTCATGTATTCCCTGTGTTTTTCAGGCACTCACCGTAGTTGCCAGGTACTCTCATTTGTTAATCAAGCAGTAACTCCCAAGTGCTGGCCCAGGTACTCACAGGTGTTGTCCAGTACTCTCCTACATGTTGATGATAGGGTCCTCTCCCATGTGTTGTCAGGTACTCCCCATGAGTTGTCAGGCACTCCTATTTGTTTTGTACAAGGTACTTCTCCAGTGTTTGTCCAGCACTCCCATGTAACGTCCACGTACTCCCATGTGTTTGTCAGGCTTCCTCTATGTGCGTTAGGTACTCGCCATGGTTTGTCAGGGGACTCTCCATGTGTTGTCGGAGCATTCCCATGGTTTTGGGAGGGGGAAAAGGTGGGAGGGTGGGGAGAGGATGGAGAGGGTGGAGGAGAGGGATGGAGAGGGTGGAGGAGAGGGATGGAGAGGGTGGAGGAGAGATGGAGAGGGTGGAGGGAGGATGGAGAGTGGAGAGGTGGAGGAGAGGGATGAGAGGGTGAGGAGAGGGATGGAGGGGTGGAGGAGAGGGATGGAGAGGTGGAGGAGAGGGATGGAGAGGGTGGAGGAGAGAGGTGGGATGGAGAGGGTGAGGAGAGGGATGGAGAGGGTGGAGGAGAGGGATGGAGAGGGTGGAGGAGAGGGATGGAGAGGGTTGAGGAGAGGGATGGAGAGGGTGGAGGAGAGGATGGAGAGGGTGGGAGAGGGATGGAGAGGGTGAGGAGAGGGATGAGAGTGGGGAGAGGAAGATTTTCATTAGTAAGATTAATTGATGGTGTAAATTGGAAGGAAGTTGAGGCCAGACTGTTGTTGTTGTTGTTGTTGTTGTTGTTGTTGTTGTTACTGTTGTTGTTGTTTGTTGTTGTTGTTGTTACTGTTGCTGTTGTTGTTTATACTGTTGTTGTTACTGTTGTTGTTGTTACTGTTGTTGTGTGTTGTTTGTTGTTGTTGTTGTTGTTGTTACTGTTGTTGTTGTTGTTGTTGTTGTTGTTGTTGTTGTTGTTGTTGTTACCGTTGTTGTTGTTGTGTGTTGTTGTTGTTGTTGTTGTTGTTACTGTTGCTGTTGTTGTTTATACTGTTGTTGTTACTGTTGTTGTTGTTACTGTTGTTGATGTTGTTACTGTTGTTGTTGTTGTAGTTGTTGCTGCTGTTGTTGCTGTTGTTGTTGTTGTTGTTGTTACTGTTGCTGTTGTTGTTTATACTGTTGTTGTTACTGTTGTTGTTGTTACTGTTGTTGTTGTTGTTGTTACTGTTGTTGTTGTTGTTGTTACTGTTGTTGTTGTTTGTTGTTGTTTGCTTTTGTTGTTGTTGTGTTATTGTTGTTGTTGTTGTTGTTGTTGTTGTTGTTGTTGTTGTTGTTACTGTTGCTGTTGTTGTTTATACTGTTGTTGTTACTGTTGTTGTTGTTACTGTTGTTGTTGTTGTTGTTGATACTGTTGTCATTGTTGTTGTTGTTGTTGTTGTTGTTGTTGTTGTTACTGTTGCTGTTGTTGTTGATACTGTTGTTGTTGTTGTTGTTGTTGTTGTTGTTACTGTTGCTGTTGTTTTTTATACTGTTGTTGTTACTGTTGTTGTTGTTACTGTTGTTGTTGTTGTTGTTGTTGTTGTTGTTTGTTGTTGTTACTGTTGCTGTTGTTGTTTTATACTGTTGTTTGTACTGTTGTTGTTGTTACTGTTGTTGATGTTGTTACTGTTGTTGTTGTTGTTACTGTTGTTGATGTTGTTACTGTTGTTGTTGTTGTTGTAGTTGTTGCTATTGTTGTTGTTGTTGTTACTGTTGTTACTCTTGCTGTGTTGTTGATACTGTTGTCATGTTTGTTGTTGTTGTTGTTGATACTGTTGTCATTGTGTTGTTGTTGTTGTTGTTGTTGTTGTTGTTGTTGTTGCTGTTGTTGTTGATACTGTTGTTGTTTGTTGTTGTTGTTGTTGTCTGTTGTTGTTGTTTGTTGTTGTGTTGTTTGTTGTTGATACGTGTTGTCGTTTGTTGTTGTTGTTGATACTGTTGTTGTTTGTTTGTTTGTTGTTGTTGTGTGTGTTGGATCTGTTGTTGTGTTGTTGTTGTTGTTGTCTGTTGTTGTTGATACTGTTGTTGTTGTTGTTGTGTTGTTGTTGTTGTTGTTGATTGTTGTTGTTGTTGTTGTTGTTGATACTGTTGTTGTTGTTGTTGTTGTTGTTGTTGATTGTTGTTGTTGTTGAATGTGTTGTTGTTGTTGTTGATACTGTTGTTGTTGTTGTTGTTGTTGTGCTGTTGTTGTTGATACTGTCGTTGTTGTTGTTGTTGATACTGTGTGTTGTTGTTGTTGCTGTTTGTTGTTGATACTGTTGTTTGTTGTTGTTGTTGTTGTTGTTGATTGTTGTGTTGTTGTTGTTGTTGTTTGTTGTTTTTGTTGTTGATACTGTCGTTGTTGTTGTTGTTGATACTGTTGTTGTTGTTGTTGCTGTTGTTGTTGATACTGTTGTTTTTTGTTGTTGTTGTTGTTGTTGTTGTTGTTGTTGTTGTTGTTGTTGCTGTTTTGTTGTTTTGATACTGTTGTTGTTGTGTTGTTGATACTGGGTCTGTTTGTTGTTGTTGTTGTTGATACTGTTGTTGTTGTTGTGTTGCTGTTGTTGTTGATACTGTTGTTGTTGTTTGTTGTTGTTACTGTTTGTTTGTTGTTGTTGTTGTTGTTGCTGTTGTTGTTGATACTGTTGTGTTGTGTGTTGTTGATACTGTCGTTGTTGTTGTTGTTGATACTGTTGTTGTTGTTGTTGCTGTTGTTGTTGATACTGTTGTTGTTGTTGATACTGTTGTTGTTGTTGTTGTTTGTTGTTGTTGTTGTTGATACTGTTGTTGTTGTTGATACTGTTGTTGTTGTTGTTGTTGTTGTTGCTGTTGTTGTTGATTGTTGTTGTTGGTTGTGGTGTTGTTGTGTTGTTGTTTGTTGTTGTATGTTGCTGTTGTTGTTGATACTGTTTGTTGTTGTTGTGTAGTTTGATACTGTTGTGTTGTTTTGTTGTTTGATATCTGTTGTTGTTGTCTGTTGGCTTGGTTGTTGTTGATACTGTTGTTGTTGTTTTTTTTTTTTGATACTGTTGTTGTTGTTACGTTGTTGTTGTGTTGATACTGTTGTGTTGTGTGTTGTTGTCTGTTGTTGTTGTTGTTGTTTGTTGTTGATACTGTTTGTTGTTGTTGTTGTTGTGGGTTCGTTGCTATTGTTGTTGTGTTTCTGTTGTTTGTTGTTGTCTGTTGTTGTTATACTGTTGTTTTGTTACTTGTTGTTGTTGTTGTTGATACTGTTGTTGTTGTGTGTTGTCTGTTGTTGTTGTTCGTTGTTGTTGGTTTTTTTTGTTGATACTGTTGTGTTGTTGTTGTTGTTGTTGTGTGTTACTGTTGCTGTTGTTGTTGCTGTTTGTTGTTGTGTGTGTTGTTGTTGTTACTGTTGTTGTTTGTTGTTGTTGTTGTTGATACTGTGTTGTTGTTGTTACTGTTGTTGTTGGTTTGTGTGATAGCTGTTGTTGTTGTTGATACTGTTGTTGTTCGTTGTTGTGTGTCTGTTGTGTTGTTGGTTGTTGGTTTGTTTGATAGCTGGTTGTTGCTGTATGTTGTGTTGTTGTGTTTGATGTTGTTTACTGTTGCTATGTGTTGTTGTTGTTACTGTTGTTGTTGTGATACTGTTTGTGTTGTTACTGTTGTTGATGTTGTACTGTGCTGTTGTCTGTTGTTGTTGATTACTGTTGTTGCTTGTTGTTGTTGCTGTTGTTGCTGTGTTGTGTTGTTGCTGTGTTGTTGTTGTGTTGTCTGTTGTGTTGCCGCCATGTTGTCTTTCATCAGTTGATGTCGGAAGTGTTCTTGTTTGAGTTGGTTGTTGATATGTTGTGTTACGTTCCGATTTACTGATGTTCTTGTTGTTTGTTGATACCGTTGTTATTATACTTTATATTTTCACTTTGCAGATTGCCAACACTCATTTTACTGCTTTTTACCTTTCTGGTGTCAACCAATGTTGCGACTGTTGTTGTACTGGTTATTTTTAACAGTTGGTTGATCCACATCTTAGTTGTTCTGTAGTTACATGTGTCACCAGCTGGTTTTTCCTTGTTAATTTGACGGCTCCCACCTGTACTGTGCTGTGTGTGTACTGGTTTGTTACTGTTGGTAGTGGTTGACATGTTTTTCGGTGTAGTGGTGACTGTTTGTGTGACAGTTGGTGTATTTAGTTTGTTTAATGTTGGTAGTTGTTGCAGTTGGTGTCTGTGTTGTGTTGTTGGTGGTGTTTTATTGCGCCAGTGCTGACAGTTCGGTCGGGTAATCGTGTGGACAGTGGTGATAGGGGGGGGTGACCATTCCGGTTTACTGAAGTTGTAGTTATGACCCGTGACAAACAAACCCCTTCACAACTACCAAAAACGCAAGCCCCACACACACACACACAAACCCCCTCATCCACCCCTTCCTGGAGTCAACCAATGAGCGACCACTTTGGGACACTGCATTATAACAGGGGTGGTGACCAGCATCTTCAGGTGTCTGTCAGACAGACAGCCGTCACCAGCTGGTATACCCTTTAATTAACCGGACTCCCACCTAGTACATCGTGCTGGTGACAGTGGTGACAGTGGTGGTAGTGGTGACAGTGTGATAGTGGTGACAGTGGTGACAGTGGTGGTAGTGTGACAGTGGTGATAGTGGTGACAGTGGTGACATGGTGTAGTGGTGACAGTGGTGATAGTGTGACAGTGGTGACAGTGGTGGTAGTGGTGACAGTTGGTGATAGTGGTGACAGTGGTGACAGTGGTGGTAGTGGTGACAGTATGATAATGGTGACAGTGGTGACAGTGGTGGTAGTGGTGACAGTGTTGTTTAGTGGTGACAGTGGTGACAGTGGTGGTAGTGGTGACAGTGGTGATAATGGTGACAGTGGTGACAGTGGTGATAGTGGTGACAGTGGTGATAGTGGTGACAGTGGTGACAGTGGTGGTAGTGGTGACAGTGGTGATAGTGGTGACAGTGGTGACAGTGGTGGTAGTGGTGACAGTAGTGATAGTGGTGACAGTGGTGACAGTGGTGATAGTGGTGAACAGTGGTGATAGTGGTGACAGTGGTGACAGTGGTGGTATGGTGACAGTGGTGATAGTGGTGACAGTGGTGACAGTGGTGGTAGTGGTGACAGTGGTGATAGTGGTGACAGTGGTGACAGTGGTGGTAGTGGTGACAGTGGTGATAGTGGTGACAGTGGTGACAGTGGTGGTAGTGGTGACAGTAGTGATAATGGTGACAGTGGTGACAGTGGTGGTAGGGTGACAGTGGTGATAGTGGTGACAGTGGTGACAGTGGTGGTAGTGGTGACAGTGGTGATATGGTGACAGTGGTGACAGTGGTGATAGTGGTGACAGTGGTGATAGTGGTGACAGTGGTGACAGTGGTGGTAGTGGTGACAGTGGTGATAGTGGTGACAGTGGTGACAGTGGTGATAGTGGTGACAGTAGTGATAGTGGTGACAGTGGTGACAGTGGTGATAGTGGTGACAGTGGTGATAGTGGTGACAGTGGTGACAGTGGTGGTAGTGGTGACAGTGGTGATAATGGTGACAGTGGTGACAGTGGTGGTAGTGGTGACAGTGGTGATAGTGGTGACAGTGGTGATAGTGGTGACAGTGGTGACAGTGGTGGTAGTGGTGGACAGTGGTGACAGTGGTGACAGTGGTGATAGTGGTGACTGTGGTGATAGTGGTGACAGTGGTGATAGTGGTGACAATGGTGATAGTGGTGACAATGGTAACAGTGGTGATAGTGATGACAGTGGTGATAGTGGTGACAGTGGTGGTAGTGGTGACAGTGGTGATAGTGGTGACAGTGGTGATAGTGGTGACTGTGGTGATAGTGATGACAGTGGTGATAGTGGTGACAATGGTGATAGTGGTGACAGTGGTAACAGTGGTGATAGTGATGACAGTGGTGATAGTGGTGACAGTGGTGATAGTGGTGACAGTGGTGATAATGGTGACAGTTGTGACAGTGCTGACAGTGATGATAGTGGTGACAGTGGTGATAGTGGTGACAGTGGTGACAGTGGTGATAGTGGTGACAGTGGTGATAGTGGTGACAGTGGTGATAGTGGTGACAGTGTGACAGTGGTGATAGTGGTGACAGTGGTGATAAGGTGACAGTGGTGACAGTGGTGACAGTGTGATAGTGGTGACAGTGGTGATAGTGGTGACAGTGGTGACAGTGGTGATAGTGGTGACAGTGGTGATATTGGTGACAGTGGTGATAGTGGTGACAGTGGTGACAGTGGTGATAGTGGTGACAGTGGTGATAGTAGTGACAGTGGTGATAGTGGTGACAGTGGTGATGGTGGTGACAGTCGTGATAGTGGTGACAGTGGTGATAGTGGTGACAGTGGTGATAGTGGTGACAGTGGTGATAGTGGTGACAGTGGTGGTAGTGGTGACAGTGGTGATAGTGGTGACAGTGGTGATAGTGGTGACAGTGGTGACAGTGGTGGTAGTGGTAACAGTGGTAACAGTGGTGACAGTGGTGGCAGGTGGTGATAATTACAGTTAATATAACTGGTATAATTAAGTGGATAAGGTCGTACATAACTCGTCCAACATAACTTATTTATTTCAGATGATAGTTATCCAGTACGTATGATCATAAGTTACAATGAGTACACTAAATAATACACTGTAGTACACTTAACATGTACTCTCTGGTACATTGCTATGATGTGATGTACTCATAAGTACATAAGTAATGTGTGAGTGTGTTTGTGTAAGTACTCAGTATGTACTTAGACCCGACTTACAGTGTGACTGACAACAAGTCCCTGAATAAACAAACTCCTGGACCATCGAGGTAAACAAGCAGCTTGCTTGAACAATATGACGACCCTTCACCAAACAGCAGTAATGCTGGAAGCAGCAGTGAACAGCAAAGCATCAGGCAAGGAATCAAGGAAACCAAAAACGACCCTAACAGCGGACCTTCAACAGATCTCCACAAAGGCACACAATTCCATTTTCTCGACTGCGACAGTGCGTAGATGCCAGAGCAGTGTAGCTCAAGAGCTCAACCTGGAACCAGAGATCTAGTGTCTCCATGACACATAACCTTGAAATAATACTAAGTCTAAACAGTGCCCCGTGAACAGAGTTAGACAGAGTCACGAGATGAATGTCCCGGCTCACCATCGTAGACAAACTCAACCCTAAACAAGAGTCTAAATTACACAAGTTCAGGGAAATAATAATCTCCACAACAGAGCAGAGCAGTTCTGGTCAGAGACCTGATCCACTAGTAGGTACCTGGTCAGGGACCTGATCAACTAGTAGGTACCTGGTCAGGGACCTGATCAACTAGTAGGTACCTGGTCAGGGACCTGATCAACTAGTAGGTACCTGGTCAGGGACCTGATCAGCTAATAGGTACCTAGTCAGGGACCTGATCAACTAGTAGGTACCTCGTCAGAGGCCTGATCAGCTAGTAGGTACCTAGTCAGGGACCTGATCAACTATTGGGTACCTCGTCAGGGGCCTGATCAACTAGTAGGTACCTGGTCAGGGACCTAATCAACTAGTAGGTACCTGGTCAGGGGCCTGATCAGCTAGTAGGTACCTCGTCAGGGGCCTGATCAACTAATAGGTACCTGGTTAGTGACCTGATCCACTAGCAGGTACCTGGTTAGTGACCTGATCAATTAGTAGGTACCTGGTCAGGGACCTGATCAAATAGTAGGTACCTGGTCAGGGACCTGATCAACTAGTAGGTACCTGGTCAAGGACCTGATCAACTAGTAGGTACCTGGTCAGGGACCTGATCAACTAATAGGTACCTGGTTAGTGACCTGATCAACAAGTAGGTACCTGGTCAGGGACCTGATCAACTAATAGGTACCTGGTTAGTGACTTGATTAACTAGTAGGTACCTGGTCAGGGACCTGATCAACTAATAGGTACCTGGTTAGTGACTTGATTAACTAGTAGGTACCTGGTCAGGGACCTGATCAACTAATAGGTACCTGGTTAGTGACCTGATCAACAAGTAGGTACCTGGTCAGGGACCTGATCAACTAATAGGTACCTGGTTAGTGACTTGATCAACTAGTAGGTACCTGGTCAGGGACGGCCACGGGGGGGGTTGACCCCCGTAACACCCTCCAGATAGTAACAGTAGTAGGATTCTCCCCTTCCCCTTATTCCCCCCTCCCTCCCTTTTCCTCCTTCCCCTCCTCCCCCTCCCCCAGCACCACTCACAGACAATTGAGTGCTTTCAAGCCTCGTGTGTGGAAGGGGGTGGATGGTGAGGGGTTAAAGGGGAAGGGGAGCCCCTTAACCCCCCCCGAGAGGTGAAGAACAATGATAAACGATGGGGAGCAAGTGGAAGACGATAAGAAATAAGGAAGAGGAAGAATAGGGGGCATGGGGTAGGAGGGATGGTCAGTGTTGCAAGAGAGAGGAGAGGAGGAGGGGGAGGGGGAGGGAGGGGGATGGGGGGAGGGGAGGGGAGGGGGAGGTGGGAGGGTAGGGGGGGAGGGGAGGGGGGAGGGAGGGGATGTTTTATTCCTTATGTATTGTGTTGTTTTTTTTGTTTAAG
>NC_069453.1:36122600-36159659 GCF_026875155.1 Cherax quadricarinatus | reverse complement strand
AACTAAGGCACCAAAAGGGAGGAATAACAAATAAAATTTTTTCAGAAAAACCCCAGGAGGCAGCTTGAGAAAACCCACTCACACGAGCTTTTTAAATCTCTGCACAAAATTCATTAAACCAGCAAATAATAGAGCCTACTAGACTGGAGAATACACTAGCCCTCATCTTCACTAACAATGATGATCTGAAAAGAAATGTCCCATATAAAAACAATATACTCAGATCACAACATAATTGAGGTTCAGTCATGTATGCGCAGACCCCCAGACCGACATAATGAGATAGTCACGAGGGAGCATTCACCAAATTCAACTTCAATAACAAAAACATAAAGTGGGACCAAGTAAACCAAGTCCTAACCGATATAAGCTGGGAAGATATACTAAGCAACACAGACCCCAACTTATGCCTAGAACAGATTAACTCGGTGGCACTCGATGTATGCACAAGGCTTATTCCTCTAAGAAAAAGGAGGAGTAGATGTAAAACAGAAAGAGACAGGCGCTCCCTTTACAGGCGACGGAAAAGAATAACAGAGCGGCTAAAAGAGGTCAATATATCTGAAATGCGTAGGGAGACACTGGTCAGAGAAATAGCAAGCATCGAACTTAAGTTAAAAGAATCCTTTAGGAGTCAGGAATCGCGGGAAGAACTAAAAGCCATAAATGAAATCGAAAGAAACCCAAAGTATTTCTTCTCCTATGCCAAATCAAAATCGAGAACAACGTCCAGTATTGGGCCCCTACTTAAACAAGATGGGTCCTACACAGATGACAGCAAGGAAATGAGTGAGCTACTCAAGTCCCAATATGACTCAGTTTTTAGCAAGCCGCTAACCAGACTGAGAGTCGAAGATCAAAATGAATTTTTTATGGGAGAGCCACAAAATTTGATTAACACAAGCCTGTCCGATGTTATCCTGACGCCAAATGACTTCGAACAGGCGATAAATGACATGCCCATGCACTCTGCCCCAGGGCCAGACTCATGGAACTCTGTGTTCATCAAGAACTGCAAGAAGTCCCTATCACGAGCCTTTTCCATCGTATGGAGAGGGAGCATGGACACGGGGGTCGTCCCACAGTTACTAAAAACAACAGACATAGCCCCACTCCACAAAGGGGGCAGTAAAGCAACAGCAAAGAACTACAGACCAATAGCACTAACATCCCATATCATAAAAATCTTTGAAAGGGTCCTAAGAAGCAAGATCACCACCCCTCTAGAAACCATCAGTTACACAACCCAGGGCAACATGGGTTTAGAACAGGTCGCTCCTGTCTGTCTCAACTATTGGATCACTACGACAAGGTCCTAAATGCACTAGAAGACAAAAAGAATGCAGATGTAATATATACAGACTTTGCAAAAGCCTTCGACAAGTGTGACCATGGCGTAATAGCGCACAAAATGCGTGCTAAAGGAAATAACAGGAAAAGTCGGTCGATGGATCTATAATTTCCTCACTAACAGAACACAGAGAGTAGTCGTCAACAGAGTAAAGTCCGAGGCAGCTACGGTGAAAAGCTCTGTTCCACAAGGCACAGTACTCGCTCCCATCTTGTTCCTCATCCTCATATCCGACATAGACAAGGATGTCAACCACAGCACCGTGTCTTCCTTTGCAGATGACACCCGAATCTGCATGACAGTGTCTTCCATTGCAGACACTGCAAAGCTCCAGGCGGACATCAACCAAATCTTTCAGTGGGCTGCAGAAAACAATATGAAGTTCAACGACGAGAAATTTCAATTACTCAGATATGGTAAACATGAGGAAATTAAATCTTCATCAGAGTACAAAACAAATTCGGCCACAAAATAGAGCGAAACACCAACGTCAAAGACCTGGGAGTGATCATGTCGGAGGATCTCACCTTCAAGGACCATAACATTGTATCAATCGCATCTGCTAGAAAAATGACAGGATGGATAATGAGAACCTTCAAAACTAGGGAGGCCAAGCCCATGATGACACTCTTCAGGTCACTTGTTCTATCTAGGCTGGAATATTGCTGCACACTAACAGCACCTTTCAAGGCAGGTGAAATTGCCGACCTAGAAAATGTACAGAGAACTTTCACGGCGCGCATAACTAAGATAAAACACCTCAATTACTGGGAGCGCTTGAGGTTCCTAAACCTGTATTTCCCTGGAACGCAGGAGGGAGAGATACATGATTATATACACCTGGAAAATCCTAGAGGGACTAGTACCGAACTTGCACACGAAAAAACACTCACTACAAAAGCAAAAGACTTGGCAGACGATGCAACATCCCCCCAATGAAAAGCAGGGTGTGTCACTAGCACGTTAAGAGGGCCATACAATAAGTGTCAGGGGCCCGAGACTGTTCAACTGCCTCCCAGCACACATAAGGGGGATTACCAACAGACCCCTGGCAGTCTTCAAGCTGGCACTGGACAAGCACCTAAAGTCAGTTCCTGATCAGCCGGGCTGTGGCTCGTACGTTGGTTTGCGTGCAGCCAGCAGCAACAGCCTGGTTGATCAGGCGCTGATCCACCAGGAGGCCTGGTCACAGACCGGGCCGCGGGGGCGTTGACCCCCGAAACTCTCTCCAGGTAAACTCCAGTGTTGTGTCGAGCAGGTGTTCAGTGTTGTGTCGAGCAGGTGTTCAGTGTTGTGTCGAGCAGGTGTTCAGTGTTGTGTCGAGCAGGTGTTCAGTGTTGTGTCGAGGAGCTGTTCTGTGTTGTGTCGAGCAGGTGTTCAGTGTTGTGTCGAGCAGGTGTTCAGTGTTGTGTCGAGCAGGTGTTCAGTGTTGTGTTGTGTCTCAGTAAGTTTTGTGTGAGCGTGTGGGTGACCCAACTCACTATAACTACTAACTAATCCACCAACACTCACGCAGGACTCTACATTCCCTGGGTAAGTCATAATATATACACAAAAGTATATACCCTGAGGTGTCTCTCAGTATATATATACATAGAATTTAATTAAACTTCTTTATTTTAGGTATTAAATCAACGTTGACTGATATTGAACAGGTGATTTGCGGCCTTAATGATCCTCGTGTTGAACGAGACGTTTAACATTAATCAACTGAGATCAATAATTGTTGCTAAGACAGTGATTATTTGACTTTATTATGCTTTCCCCTTTATTGATCAAATATTTTTATTTTATGACTGAACCCTTAAGACTGTGAATTTTTTTTTTATATTTTATTTAAAACTCAGGTACAAAAATATATGGGTACATAATCAATATGTAACAAGATAGAGGCAGTGAACAATAATCAACTGTGACTACACAGTACTGAAGAAGCACATATATAATGACAGAACTGGCTGCTGCACTCAAACACCGCTTGTACGTACTGTGCTTCACATGAAAAGGTGGTCATACTATATATTAATATAAAATTATATATATATAATAATATAATATATTATATATATATATATATATATACAACCCATCCAGTAAAGCTTACACTCCCCCCCCCCCAATAAAAACGTGCCACTTTCACCTTAGATACACAGTGACAAAACTCTTATACTTTACACATTTGTAAAGCATTAAAAACTTCAATGACAATAATATATAAACACAATCCAGCCAGCTAAACGGCTGACACTATAATACAAGGAATGTCTGAACATGATGGCTCACATCCACCATAGAACACAATCCACCTACCCTCATATCCCCTATGGTAATAATTAATATACGTGCACACTTCACCCCCCCCCCCCCAATGCCTAGTAACTTTTGTCTGCCATCACCACTCATAACCACCAACAGTCCTTGATATAATTAGCATCTTATAATATATCACCCTAAAAACACGCTATACACATAAAACTCCCACAATAATAAATAAATTTTACACATTTTTTCCCTCCAGCAGACAGATTATTTACACTGTCGGAGAAATCTTTAACATCACATACTAAGAGAATGGACAACATTAGACATCAAAAAATAATATGACATGTGTATCACATTGACCTGCTATTGCAGAGATTACTTAAACTCCTACCCCCTCCAAGTGAAAAACTGACCATTTTTCACCTGGCTATACACAAGATCAAAATTCATTCACTTGAACTAAAATAATGAAAATATGAAAAAAAAAAAAATCTGTAACAATTATAAGCAAAAACACCCCAGGCAAGATCTTACATTTTTATAAAATTTCCCAAAAACGTTCCACTAGTTAAAAAACAGGTATGAAAACTCATTATTATGCAAGTTACATTGCTCATATATAGGTAGACATGTATAATTACAGGTTAAAATATGCTTATATACTAACATGCTTATGTACATCCTTACAAAACATGAAGGAACCCTTTTAGATAAATTATGATCATCGGTGTTCACAATAACACCAAGACATTACATTGAATATAACATTGAATATCACCTCAACATCCTTTCCTCACACAGTTCCCCACACACTCACACAATCGTCCTCTGCAACACACACAACCTCCCCCCCTGGGAAGGCCAGCCCGTTCATTCCCCTGACCGCTTATAAAGACCATAAATCCCTCAAAAGAAAGTCCCTGTAGCCCTCCGAGAAATCCCTCCCACCTCCTACCATATATTTCCGTTGCGACACTTTGTTCTATAAAAGGATGCTGCTATGGCCATCCTACGTTCCTCCGCCCCTTTGTCTCTCATTGGCCCATGATATATACCAAAATAAAACCATTAAGTAAGCCACTGCCCTTTGAACCTTTACCCCAACCCACCTACATCTAAACTAAGCGCTCTCAAAACCGACAACACCTTTTCCCCCCCACATACCGGATTACTTTCCCTAACATTCCCGCACAACCCCTAGGCTTTCAAAAAAAAATAAACTACATGAAAAGCTGATTCATCTACCCCACAAACCTGACACACCCCACCTCCCCTTATTCGCCTGTTTCGTAAAACAACCCCAGACGGCAATATTCCGTGAATAAACCTATACATTACCTCCCTCACGCGTGGCCGGATGCGTAACCCTTTTATCGGCCCAAATGTCTTCCCATGCGTACATCGGGTACACCCCTTTCCCGTTGCCACTACCCCCCTAGGCCATATCTTCCCCCTCCATGGACCCTCCCCGCATGTTTCTCGGCTCTCTGACCATCATCAATAGACGCAACAACTCCTCACCATCTCTCAAATCTTGTCCCTCCACCATCTCCGAGATCTCCCTGCAGCATCCCCAACCCTCCACTCCCCTTCCCCCCGACCCTTAGCAACCCATGTTTCACATATACACACTTCAACCTTCTTTCCAAATGAATTAACCCCAGCCTCCCAAGGCCACCGGAAGTGTTACCACCTCCTTTTCAACCAATCGCATCCCGAACCCCAGAAAAAACGGAAAACTCTGCTCAACAATCTCCGGACTTTCCCCATACCCCAAAAGGGGTTTACAAAGCTGCCACATGCCATATTTTACTGTACAAAAGCACATTGACCAAAATGACCCTCTGGTGTAGCGTAAGATGTGTCGGCCTCAATCCTGACAATTTTCCCAATACCTATCTACCACACCCTTTGAATTATTCTCCCTCGCCATCTGAGCATTACCCATATACACAACTCCACAAATTTTCACCCGGTCCACGACACTCCACCTCACCCCCCCACCCCCGCCCTCCTGCCCATCCCATTCACCCAATATCATGAGCTTTGATTTATGCACATTCACTGCCATACCTGTTGCCATCCCAAAAACATCTATAAACTCTCTCCAGACCCTCCAATCCCTCCCTCCCCCTCACTAGGGCAGTTGTGTCATCAACGTAACCTATGATACTGGGACTCCCACCTCGTAAAGTCCTCCCTTACCCCCTCCTGTATGCACCTTTCCACTGCCCTATAAACGGATTCTGTAAACATGCAAATAATATTGTGACAACGGGCAACCTTGCCTCAATCCCTGCCCATTTTCACATGCAACCCCACCCTCCCATTTATCTGTACACACATCCCAGCTCCCCGATATAAAGTACGTGCCCAATTCACAATGTCCTCCCCGAACCCTTGCCACTCCATGTTCTCCACAGAGCCTCCCTCTCGACACTGTCATATTGCCGTTCCCCCAACCAACGCCAATACCCCACGTTCCCCCTCTTGTGGACCCTCAATAAACCTTCTAATAACCCCATGCCCCTCATACATTGATCTCCCCAGAATCCCATATTGACCCCTTCACTATTACCTTTCCAATGACCTTTTTTATAACGATTCCCAAATTTTTGCAAAAAGTTTGTAGTCTGCACACATGAGTGATATCATCCGGTAATCTCTCACTGTGCACTGACTTTCACCCCTTTGGCACCAAAAAATACTAGTGCTGTGTCGCCTGCAAAGGTCCCAACGCACCCTCTCTTTTTTGATATTAAATAATTGCACCAAAAAATCTTTTAATACTCCCCAATGCTGTATGTAAAACTCCGCAGGCAGCCCATCTATCCCCGGTGCCTTACCCCTGCTCTACTCATTAAAGCCGTCCACACCTCTTCCTCCACAATAGGCCCTGTAACTGTTCCCGTCGTCCCCGTCCAGCACACTCCTCACCCCTCCCCCGTCTCTCTTAAAGCCCCCTCTCCTCACACCCACACCCTCATATGTGCACTAAGCCAAGAATCAAAATACCCTCCCATCCCCCCCGTCGTCACCAAATCTTGTCCCTCCCTATACCCCTCGATGTCCCAAGAACTCTCAAACCCACCATTTCCATTGCAACGCGCCGGCGCCCCTGCCCTCGCAGGACACACGCCGATGGTCTATCACCCCCCATGACCTCCTCCAACACCCTTAAAACCCTTGCCCCATCAAACCTCTCATTTTGCACTTCCATTAGCGTTCCTTCACTCCTATGTCAGCCACAGGGGCTCCCCATCCCCCCCTTTCCCCTTTTCCCTAATACTCCCTTAACTGCCCCCTCAAGATACCCAATAAGCCCATAAGCCAACTGATTCTCGTGCCTTCCCTGTCGGACATAGAACTCTCGAATCCTCGTCTTCGCCGTCACATCCCACCATCTCAACACATCCCCATTGACTTCCATCCCTTCCCATAAGCCTTTTCCCCCTTTTTGCAAATAGGCCCTCCCCTCAACATCTTGAAGCAACCGAACATTCAATTTCAATAATCTTATACCTGTTGGGCCCCACCCTCCCATCCCAAATCCACCAAAAAAACCTCTAATGATCAGAAAAAAAGACATCCAAAACCCTTACACTCCGCACCACAGCTTTCCTTGTCACGTATATCCTGTCCAGCCGGCAGCATACCCTGCCTCACAAAAGGGGTGCTGCACCTCCCACGCCCCCCCCCCCCCCTCTACATCCCCCCAACTCCACCCCGTTAACAGGTCCCTCAGAACGCCCAGAACAATATCCTGCTCCCCTAGGTTCCACATCCTTGCAGCGTATAATGCAATTCCAGTCCCCTCCCACCACAGCTAATGCTGGAAGCGACCTTAAGTGATACACCAACACTTCACGTACAAACTCATTCTTCACTCGACTGTCCCCCCGCCGGACCATAAACACACACAAAAGACATCTTATCTCTTCCCCATGTCCCATCCACTCTTATAACCCTCCCTCACCCCCCTCCTCACAATGATGTACAGTAAACGGGCTAGCCTCCCTCACCAAAAAAGCCACTCCTCCTTTCAATCTCGTTGAGTGTGCCGCATATAACAGTATCCCCTCAATCATAACATCAACCCGGCTTGTGGTTGTGCTCTTGCACAAACACTACATCTACACCATACCTAAAGAGCATCTCATGAAACCATTCACACTTCCTAGAATTTTTCAGACCTTAACATTTATAGAGAGACTCTTGAATTTGTCAATGGAGGTTTTCCTTTACGTATTGCACCACCCTTTTTCCCCCTTCCCCTTTATACGCCCTTGATCTTCAATCACCTTCTGTGATTGCTTTCACATGCCCTTGGCCCTGGACCCCCCAGGTCCATGCTCAACCACTTCAGCCCAAACCTTTTTGCCCGAACGCTTTTGCCGGAGTGAGCACATCCACATCGCCACGTCCGAGGGCACTGCCGCTCTCTTCCGTGACACTCGAGCCTTTCTCCCCGCTCCACCTGGAAGCCATCCCCGTGCACTACTGCCACCCACCCTGCCAATTTGCAACCCAGCCTCAACCTGGGTCTCTGACATGCCTCCCCCCCTCTCACCACCTGGAACCCAGCAGCATCCAGGGCACCCACAACCCCTCAAAATGTGACCTCTCCTGGGGTCCCTAACAGGTCGTGGAGGAAATAAATCAATGGTAGCCTCCACGGCCCTGTCCTCACCCAGTGACACCACATCTTTGGTCTCCGGTGCCTGCCCGGCAGTGCATGTCTCTCGGAAGAGTTACACACTCTTCCTCCCTCAAGGCCTCCTCGACCTCCAAAACTCCAAAACCTTGTTTAAGGAAACCGACTCAGGTCGTGCCAAATCCAACGTCTCAAGGTCCTCTGATGCCTCCTTATGCTGCTCCTTCGCCTGTGTACCCTGTTGCTTAACACACTGCGCAGCTATGTGATCATAGGCACCGCATAATCGGCAGGTACGTTGTTGCCCTGCGTAAGTCACCATTACTTGAGTCCTGAAGTCTTCTAGGAAAATATAGGAAGGAATAGGATGCCTCAATGTCATTTTTAAGGAAAAACTTCCTTCAGGCATCCCAGAATACGATCCTTCCATTTCCCCAATGTCGCCATATGAACAGTCCCAAACTTCTCGAAGACGGCACGTAGGCTGCCTCATTAGCCTCAAAGGGAAACATTTCTTATCTTCACCCAGGTATAAGGGCCCGGGACACATCATGTAGCCTTACCGTCACTGCAGGATTCACTGGTCCCACAAAGATCTTGGAACCTGGCGACTATGTCCTCATATACACTTGCATTGAGAAATTTCACAAAAATTCTATATGCCCCGTTCAAGGCTACACCATACAGCTCTTCGTTGGCAATGCCGTATGTGTCCGTGATGATGGCAGGTAATAAAACTTGAGCTGAGTGGGCATGCACAGCCCCACGCACCACTTCTATGCCGACAGTGTTTACCCTTCTTCTTGCCTGCTGCGCCATTTTGAGAAAACCAAGTTGTCACCGGCTGACAGCAGAAGGCAGGCTCAGCTCACGTCCGCTCGTCCCAAAGGTTGAGCGACGAATGAAGACTGAATTAAGGAGGTCATCATATGACTGTGAATGTGTGAGGACTGGTGCTAGTGGTACCTTGCTCTGCCTTGTAAACAGATCATTCCATGAATCTGGTCCAGGTGCTGAGTGGGTAGGTTGTCCAGTTCTTTTTCGAACTCTATGGGATTTGTACTAATGCCAGTTAGTTAGGTCAGTATATGACTGTGAATGACTGTCGTCATCATGTGATTACGAGTGTGTCATCACATTAGTATCGTCGAGTTGAGTCATCATTTAACTGCGATTGATTGAGGCATGAATATCAGTGAACGAGTCACCAGGTGACTTATCATTAAGTCATCAGGTGACTTATGTCATCAGGTGACTTATCACTAAGTCGGGTGACTCGGGTGACAGTCACACACATCAAGACACTGACTCAGGCACCTGACACCTTCATCAAGACACTGACTCAGGCACCTGACACCTTCATCAAGGTACTGACTCAGGCACCTGACACCTACATCAAGACACTGACTCAGGCACCTGACACCTTCATCAAGACACTGACTCAGGCACCTGACACCTTCATCAAGGTACTGACTCAGGCACCTGACACCTTCATCAAGGTACTGACTCAGGCACCTGACACCTTCATCAAGGTACTGACTCGGCCCCTGACACCTTCATCAAGGTACGACTCAGGCACCTGACACCTTTCATCAAAGACACTGACTCAGGCACCTGACCCCTTTTCATCAAGAACACTAAACTCAGGCACCTAAACACCTTCATCAAGACACTGACTCAGGCACCTGACACCTTCATCAAGACACTGACTCAGGCACCTGACACCTTCATCAAGACACTGACTCAGGCACCTGACACCTTCATCAAGACACTGACTCAGGCACCTGACACCTTCATCAAGACACTGATCAGGCACCTGACAAAACCTTCACAAGACACTGACTCAGGCACCTGACACCTTCATAAAGGGACACTGATCAGGCACCTACACCTTCATCAAGGTACTGACTCGGGCACCTGACACCTACATCAAGACACTGACTCGGGCACCTGACACCTTCATCAAGACACTGACTCGGGCACCTGACACCTTCATCAAGACACTGACTCGGGCACCTGACACCTTCATCAAGACACTGACTCGGGCACCTGACACCTTCATCAAGGTACTGACTCAGGCACCTGACACCTTCATAAAAGGTACTGACTCAGGCACCTGACCTTCATCAAGACACTGACTCAGGCACCTGACCCCCTTCATAAAGGGTTTACTGACTCAGGCACCTGACACCTTCATCAAGACACTGACTCAGGCACCTGACACCTTCATCAAGGAAACTGACTCAGGCACCTGACCCCTTCATCAAGACACTGACTCAGGCACCTGACCCCTTCATCAAGACACTGACTCAGGCACCTGACCCCTTTTCATCAAGAACACTGACTCAGGCACCTGACCCCTTTACATCAAGACACTAAACTCAGGCACCTGACACCTTCATCAAGGTACTGACTCAGGCACTGACACCTACATCAAGACACGACTCAGGCACCTGACACCTTCATCAAGACACTGACTCAGGCACCTGACAAACCTTCATCAAGGTACTGACTCAGGCACCGACACCTTCATCAAGGAATTTGACCTCAGGCACCTGACACCTACATCAAGGTACTGACTCAGGCACCTGACACCTTCATCAAGGTACTGACTCAGGCACCTGACACCTACATCAAGACACTGACCTCGTGCACCTGACAACTTCATCAAGGTATCTGACTCAGGCACCTGACACCTTCATCAAGACACTGACTCAGGCACCTGACACCTTCATCAAGACACTGACTCAGGCACCTGACACCTTCATCAAGACACTGACTCAGGCACCTGACACCTTCATCAAGGTACTGACACAGGCCCTGACACCTTCATCAAGGTACTGACTCAGGCACCTGACACCTTCATCAAGGTACTGACTCAGGCACCTGACACCTTCATCAAGACACTGACTCAGGCACCTGACACCTTCATCAAGGTACTGACTCAGGCACCTGACACCTTCATCAAGACACTGACTCAGGCACCTGACACCTTCATCAAGGTACTGCTCAGCACCTGACACCTTCACAAGACACTGACTCAGGCACCTGACACCTTCATCAAGACACTGACTCAGGCACCTGACCCCTTTCATCAAGACCTGACTCAGGCACCTGACACCTACATCAAGACACTGACTCAGGCACCTGACACCTTCATCAAGGTACTGACTCAGGCACCTGACACCTACATCAAGACACTGACTCAGGCACCTGACACCTTCATCAAGACACTGACTCAGGCACCTGACACCTTCATCAAGGTACTGAATCAGGCACCTGACACCTTCATCAAGGTACTGACTCAGGCACCTGACACCTACATCAAGGTACTGACTCAGGCACCTGACACCTTCATCAAGGTACTGACTCAGGCACCTGACACCTACATCAAGACACTGACTCGTGCACCTGACACCTTCATCAAGGTACTGACTCAGGCACCTGAAAACCTTCATCAAGAAAACTGACTCAGGGCACCTGACACCTTCATCAAGACACTGACCCCAGGCACCTGACACCTTCATCAAGACACTGACTCAGGCACCAACACCTTCATCAAAAACACCTGACTCAGGCACCTGACACCTTCATCAAGGTACTGACTCAGGCACCTGACACCTTCATCAAGGTACTGACTCAGGCACCTGACACCTTCATCAAGACACTGACTCAGGCACCTGACACCTTCATCAAGACACTGACTCAGGCACCTGACACCTTCATCAAGACACTGACTCAGGCACCTGAAAACCTTCATCAAGGTATTTGACTCAGGCACCTGACACCTTCATAAAGGTACTGACTCAGGCACCTGACACCTTCATAAAGGGTACTGACTCAGGCACCTGACACCTTCATCAAGACACTGACTCAGGCACCTGACACCTTCATCAAGACACTGACTCAGGCACCTGACACCTTCATCAAGACACTGACTCAGGCACCTGACACCTTCATCAAGACACTGACTCAGGCACCTGACACCTTCATCAAGACACTGACTCAGGCACCTGACACCTTCATCAGAAAACTGACTCAGGCACCGGACAACCTTCATCAAGACACTAAACTCAGGCACCTGACACCTTCATCAAGACACGGGACTCAGGCACCTGACACCTTCATCAAGACACTGACTCAGGCACCTGACACCTTCATCAAGACACTGACTCAGGCACCTGACACCTTCATCAAGACACTGACTCAGGCACCTGACACCTTCATCAAGGTACTGACTCAGGCACCTGACACCTACATCAAGGTACTGACTCAGGCACCTGACACCTTCATCAAGACACTGACTCAGGCACCTGACACCTACATCAAGACACTGACTCAGGCACCTGACACCTTCATCAAGGTACTGACTCAGGCACCTGAAAACCTACATCAAGGTACTGACTCAGGCACCTGACACCTTCATCAAGACACTGACTCAGGCACCTGACACCTACATCAAGGTACTGACTCAGGCACCTGACACCTTCATCAAGACACTGACTCAGGCACCTGACACCTACATCAAGGTACTGACTCGGGCAACTGACACCTACATCAAGACACTGACTCAGGCACCTGACACCTACATCAAGACACTGACTCAGGCACCTGACACCTACATCAAGGTACTGACTCAGGCACCTGACACCTTCATCAAGACACTGACTCGGGCACCTGACACCTTCATCAAGACACTGACTCGGGCACCTGACACCTTCATCAAGACACTGACTCGGGCACCTGACACCTTCATCATGACACTGACTCAGGCACCTGACACCTACATCAAGGTACTGACTCAGGCACCTGACACCTTCATCAAGACACTGACTCGGGCACCTGACACCTTCATCAAGACACTGACTCGGGCACCTGACAACTTCATCAAGACACTGACTCAGGCACCTGACACCTTCATCAAGGTACTGACTCAGGCACCTGACACCTTCATCAAGACACTGACTCAGGCACCTGACACCTTCATCATGACACTGACTCAGGCACCTGACACCTACATCAAGACACTGACTCGGGCACTTGACACCTACATCAAGGTACTGACTCGGGCACCTGACACCTACACCAAGACACTGACTCAGGCACATGACACCTACACCAAGGTACTGACTCAGGCACCTGACACCTACATCAAGACACTGACTCAGGCACATGACACCTACATCAAGACACTGACTCAGGCACCTGACACCTACATCAAGACACTGATTCAGGCACCTGACACCTACATCAAGACACTGATTCAGGCACCTGACACCTACATCAAGACACTGATTCAGGCACCTGACACCTACAACAAGACACTGATTCAGGCACATGACACCTACACCAAGGTACTGAGTCAGGCACCTGACACATACATCAAGACACTGACTCAGGCACCTGACACCTACATCAAGACACTGACTCAGGCACCTGACACCTACATCAAGACACTGAACTCAGGCACCTGACACCTACATCAAGACACTGACTCAGGCACCTGACACCTACATCAAGACACTGACTCAGGCACCTGACACCTACATCAAGACACTGACTCAGGCACCTGACACCTACATCAAGGTACTGACTCAGGCACCTGACACCTACATCAAGGTACTGACTGAGGCACCTGACACCTACATCAAGGTATCCTCCTTCCCCTGAATTTCTGTTACCATGGAAACACCTGGAAGACGCTGAAACAATATATTGGTTATAAAACAGTTAATTTAACAACACTACAAATGTTATGGTGAATGATTCATGTCATTACCAAATTTCTAAGGCAAATTATACCTAATTTGTCTTTTAGTTTTACTAAAGTCATTATTATTATTATTATTAAATATTCGCCGGTATTCTCCCGGCCCGGGCCTTTTTCAAGTGGTGGCCCGGCCTTGGCTCCCTCTTTAGGTAGTGTCTGAGACCTAAGTCTCCCATGGGAGGAGGCACAAGTACCTCCTCATCTTTGGGACCAACTGTCCCCAGGCCTAGCCACAAGCTAGGCCTCTCTGGTCTGCCAGACCCGCCCCAAGGGGGTAATGGGAATGACAGTCTTATGAGCTAAAGGCTCGGACTCAGGCACCTACCCTACCCTAGAAGGGCTGGGCATGGTGTCGATCTACTAAAGTCACCCCCGGTTTCTGATACAGTGAAACCTCAAAAATCGAACTGCTCCCAACACAACCAATTATGTAAGTGTATTTTTGTAAGTGCTTTTATAAGTGTATTTTTGAGGGTCTGAAATGGAATAATCTAATTTACATTATTCCTGATGGGAATAAATTAATTCGGTAAAGGCAGTCGAGCAGCCTTCTGGACTGAAGAAAGTTCGATTTTTGAGGTTCGTATATGTAGTGACGCGCACCTTAATTTATGCATCGCGAAATATTTTTTTTTTTTTTTTGCTGTTGTGTTTTTCCTTTTGTGATATCTGAGATACTGAACTATTAAATGATTATAACTATGAAGATAATTTTTAAAGGGGTGGAGGGGTAAGCCAGCGGAAGGCCTCGGTCAGATGACCAGAAGCTCCAACAGCGGGTCATCCAAGACCAGCTTCAGGAAACATCTGTTTACTAACGTAATATTAAACTACAAACATCACATTTTATTAATATGTGTGTTCTATGTCAAGAAAATAACTTCGGATGTTTCACAGTTTTTTTTTTTGTTTACCTGGAGAGAGTTCCGGGGGTCAACGCCCCCCGCGGCCCGGTCTATGACCAGGCCTCCTGGTGGATCAGAGCCTGATCAACCAGGCTGTTGCTGCTGGCTGCACGCAAACCAACGTACGAGCCACAGCCCGGCTGATCAGGAACCGACTTTAGGTGCCTGTCCAGTGCCAGCTTGAAGACTGCCAGGGGTCTGTTGGTAATCCCCCTTATGTATGCTGGGAGGCAGTTGAACAGTCTCGGGCCCCTGACACTTATTGTATGGTCTCTTAACGTGCTAGTGACGCCCCTGCTTTTCATTGGGGGATGTTGCATCGTCTGCCAAGTCTTTTGCTTTCGTAGTGAGTGATTTTCGTGTGCAAGTTCGGTACTAGTCCCTCTAGGATTTTCCAGGTGTATATAATCATGTATCTCTCCCGCCTGCGTTCCAGGGAATACAGGTTCAGGAACCTCAAGCGCCGTGAAGGTTCTCTGTACATCATGGGCTTGGCCTCCCTAGTTTTGAAGGTTCTCATTATCCATCCTGTCATTTTTCTAGCAGATGCGATTGATACAATGTCATGGTCCTTGAAGGTGAGATCCTCCGACATGATCACTCCCAGGTCTTTGACGTTGGTGTTTCGCTCTATTTTGTGGCCAGAATTTGTTTTGTACTCTGATGAAGATTTAATTTCCTCGTGTTTACCATATCTGAGTAATTGAAATTTCTCATCGTTGAACTTCATATTGTTTTCTGCAGCCCACTGAAAGATTTGGTTGATGTCCGCCTGGAGCCTTGCAGTGTCTGCAATGGAAGACTGTCATGCAGATTCGGGTGTCATCTGCAAAGGAAGACACGGTGCTGTGGCTGACATCCTTGTCTATGTTGGATATGAGGATGAGGAACAAGATGGGAGCTAGTACTGTGCCTTGTGGAACAGAGCTTTTCACCGTAGCTGCCTCGGACTTTACTCTGTTGACGACTACTCTCTGTGTTCTGTTAGTGAGGAAATTATAGATCCATCGACCGACTTTTCCTGTTATTCCTTTAGCACGCATTTTGTGCGCTATTACGCCATGGTCACACTTGTCGAAGGCTTTTGCAAAGTCTGTATATATTACATCTGCATTCTTTTTGTCTTCTAGTGCATTTAGGACCTTGTCGTAGTGATCCAATAGTTAGACAGACAGGAGCGACCTTTTTCTAAAACCTATGTTGCCCTGGGTTGTGTAACTGATGGATTTCTAGATGGGTGGTGATCTTGCTTCTTAGGACCCTTTCAAAGATTTTTATGATATGGGATGTTAGTGCTATCGGTCTGTAGTTCTTTGCTGTTGCTTTACTGCCCCCTTTGTGGAGTGGGGCTATGTCTGTTGTTTTTAGTAACTGTGGGACGACCCCCGTGTCCAAGTTGGGGTCTGTGTTGCTTAGTATATCTTCTCGGCTTATATCGGTTAGGACTTGGTTTACTTGGTCCCACTTTGTTTTTGTTACTGAAGTTGAATTTGGTGAATGCTCCCTCGTGACTAGTCTCATTATGTCGGTCTGGGGCTCCACGCATACATGTCTGAACCTCAATTATGTTGTGATCTGAGTATATTGTTTTTGATATTGTGACATTTCTTATTAGATCATCATTGTTAGTGAAGATGAGGTCTAGTGTATTCTCCAGTCTAGTAGGCTCTATTATTTGCTGGTTTAAATTGAATTTTGTGCAGAGATTTAAAAGCTCGTGTGAGTGTGAGTTTTCATCAGAGCCTGCCTCCTGGAGTTTTTTACTGCAACAATATTATTTGCATATATTCCTCCATTTTAGGTGCCTTAAGTTGAAATCCCCCAGGAGCAAGATGTTGGGTGCAGGAGCTGGAAGATTTTCCAGACAGTGGTCAATTTTTAACAGCTGTTCCTGGAATTGCTGGGATGTTGCACCCGGAGGCTTGTAGACTACCACAATGACTAGGTTTTGGTTCTCGACCTATACTGCTAAAACTTCCACTACATCATTTGAGGCATTTAGCAGTTCTGTGCAAACAAGTGACTCTGCAATGTACAGGCCAACCCCCCCCCCCCCTTTTGCCTGTTCACTCTGTCACATCTGTATAGGTTGTAACCTGGGATCCATATTTCGTTGTCCAAGTGATCCTTTATGTGGGTCTCGGTGAAAGCCGCGAACATTGCCTTTGCCTCTGCAAGCAGTCCAAGGATGAAAGGTATTTTGTTGTTTGTTGCTGGCTTTAGGCCCTGTATATTTGCAAAGAAGAATGTCATCGGACTGGTGGTATTGTTGGTACTGGGGGGGATTATTTTTCCTGCATTAGTATCTGTTGGTTTGGAGTGGAGGCCATCGACTGTGGTTCTACTCCAGGAATGACTGGATTTGGTGTACGATTTCTGCCATTTCCTGCCAGTTTTTTTTCCTTCCTGGCACTAAAAAACCTATCCCTCTTGAGTGGCTGTGGCTACCCAGGTTTTCCCATGGCCTGGATGTTTTGTATCTTTTTGTCCCCTTTAGATGGTGTGCCTGGCAATTTAAGTTATAGCAGTCTTTCCTGCACTGAAGAGGTACACATTTCAGAGTGAAAAAGCTTACAGGAAGGGAGTTTGCATTTTCCTAGGGTGGTCATAGTTGCACGTCCCGTCTGTTTTTCCAGATTTCCTATGTCTGCAGATACCACGTGCATAGTGTGTGCACAGGCTTGGTTTCCGTTTGCCTTGGGTTTCTGTGACTGTATTCCCTGTTGGTGCATGTTTACCTGTCTTATTCCTATCCTCCCTAGCACCAACAATGGAGCTCCCACCAGTTGTTTTTGGTAATATATCCTCACTATTGCTAGTGGAGTCCTCTTGTTTGCTATTTCCTGTGGTATTTCTAGTTTGCAATATTCGTTTTATCTTATCTTTGACTACACTTGTTTCCCCACTACGGCTCCTGTCCCATATGAGGTCATTTATATGTATTCCTTCCTGCATATAATTCCCGACTACCTGGACAAAATCTCCAGCTTCACCATTACTGTCTCCCAGGACAGCACCTCCAGCTTCACCATTACTGTCTCCCAGGACATCACCTCCAGCTTCACCATTACTGTCTCCCTGGACAGCACCTCCAGCTTCACCATTACTGTCTCCCTGGACAGCACCTCCAGCTTCACCATTACTGTCTCCCTGGACAGCACCTCCAGCTTCACCATTACTGTCTCCCAGGACAGCACCTCCAGCTTCACCATTACTGTCTCCCAGGACAGCACCTCCAGCTTCACCATTACTGTCTCACTGGACAGCACCTCCAGCTTCACCATTACTGTCTCCCAGGACATCACCTCCAGCTTCACCATTACTGTCTCCCTGGACAGCACCTCCAGCTTCACCATTACTGTCTCCCTGGACAGCACCTCCAGCTTCACCATTACTGTCTCCCAGGACAGCACCTCCAGCTTCACCATTACTGTCTCACTGGACAGCACCTCCAGCTTCACCATTACTGTCTCCCAGGACAGCACCTCCAGCTTCACCATTACTGTCTCCCAGGACAGCACCTCCAGCTTCACCATTACTGTCTCCCAGGACAGCACCTCCAGCTTCACCATTACTGTCCTCCCAGGACAGCACCTCCAGCTTCACCATTACTGTCTCACTGGACAGCACCTCCAGCTTCACCATTACTGTCTCCCAGGACAGCACCTCCAGCTTCACCATTACTGTCTCCCAGGACAGCACCTCCAGCTTCACCATTACTGTCTCCCAGGACAGCACCTCCAGCTTCACCATTACTGTCTCACTGGACAGCACCTCCAGCTTCACCATTACTGTCTCCCAGGACAGCACCTCCAGCTTCACCATTACTGTCTCACTGGACAGCACCTCCAGCTTCACCATTACTGTCTCCCAGGACAGCACCTCCAGCTTCACCATTACTGTCTCCCAGGACAGCACCTCCAGCTTCACCATTACTGTCTCACTGGACAGCACCTCCAGCTTCACCATTACTGTCTCCCAGGACAGCACCTCCAGCTTCACCATTACTGTCTCACTGGACAGCACCTCCAGCTTCACCATTACTGTCTCCCAGGACAGCACCTCCAGCTTCACCATTACTGTCTCCCAGGACAGCACCTCCTGCTTCACCATTACTATCTCCCAGGACAGCACTATCAGCCCCACATTTACTGACTACCAGGACATCATCTCCAGCCTTACAGTTTCTGACTACATGGCCAGTATCAAGGGCAGTACCATTCAGCCCAGACTTTTTATGTTCCCATCTGTTGTAGAAAGCTTCCAGGTTGTCTATGAAAGCAGCTTTGATGTTATCCTCTTTTAATACCCTTTTAGTTATTAATGTGAAAGTTTTGTTGTATACATGTTTTTTTCTTGTCTTCTTGTTACCTGATGTCTACCAGAGTGTCATCGTTGTGTAGACATAACTGTCACTTAGTCGGGGAAGAACGTCGTCAAGTTTGGACAGTTAACAGGAAACTTGTGTCATCTCTCTGTGTACATTTAGCAGATACACATAATAATAATATGTTTATGTACTACAAGTACATGTACAAGGTATACAAGTACATGTACAAGGTATACAAGTACATGTACAAGGTATACAAGTACATGTACAAAGTATACAGACCATAACTGACATCAGTGACATACTACTATATAGAAAGTCACTTGTTATGCTGAGCATTTCCTGCAAATTAGGTCAGTCTTGTCCCAGGATGCGACCCACACCAGTCCACTAACACCCAGGATGTGACCCACACCAGTCCACTAACACCCAGGATGTGACCCACACCAGTCCACTAACACCCAGGATGTGACCCACACCAGTCCACTAACACCCAGGATGCGACCCACACCAGTCCACTAACACCCAGGATGCGACCCACACCAGTCCACTAACACCCAGGATGCGACCTACACCAGTCCACTAACACCCAGGATGCGACCCACACCAGTCCACTAACACCCAGGATGCGACCCACACCAGTCCACTAACACCCAGGTACCTATTTTACCGATGGGTGAACATAGACAACCGGTGTAAAGAAACACGCCCAATGTTTCTACCCTTGCTGGGAATCGAACCCAGACGTTCGCTGTGTGAAGCGAGAAGTTTAGCCAACATGCCATAGTCTATCAGTCTAAGACATTCTGAATAGTTTATTTTTTGTAAGCAAGTAATTTTTATTTGGGTACAGGACACAAAAAAAACAGTTACAAAAATTACCATACATTGTAAAGTGTAAATACACTGGATAATCCGAAAGTCGGACAAAATTATTTATTTTTCCCTTGTGGTCCTTGAATTATTTCCATGTGTACTGATTAGTAAGTTTATTCAGGTATACACAAACACAGTTACCTAGATTATCATACATAGCAGCCTGGGGGCTTACGCTCTCGCTTCACACGGCGAGGGTCTGGGTTCGATTCCCAGCCAGAGTAGAAACATTGGGCGTGTTTCTTTCCACCTGTTGTCTATGTTCCCATCAGTAAAATGGTACCTGGGTGTTAGTCGACTGGGGTGGACAGGTAAACTCCAGGTCGCACCCTGGGACACTGATCTAATTGGCCCGAAATGCTGAGCGTAACAAGGGGATTTCTATATACTAGTAGTATGTCACTGATGTCAGCTAGGACTGTATTCTTGTACATGTACTTGCAGTAAATAAAGATATTATTATTATTATTATGTGTAGAGAACCTGGGATAACCAAAAAAGTCAGAGAGTTTTAGTTTAATATGTTTATTATGCACCCCATACCCATCCTGTGGGTGGTAGTCAAAAGATTACAGAGGACATAATGGGTCCAGGGACTGGACCCAAAGTTTTGATAGCTGAGCAAGTTACAGAGGTAATGAATTCACAATTTACAAAGGTAATGAACTCCAGGTAGGTCTAGTCACAATATGACAAGTTACAAAGGATTTACAGATTACAGGGGTACACAATAAAACCTTATTTCCTTGGGGTCCTTTTAATACCTTATTATTATAGAGTGTGGGAAAATATCTTATTATATTATAAGGGCTATATACTAGGAATAAGGTAAAATGAGTTATTTATATTTGCTGTGGGGTTAGCTAAAAAAAACATTCTCTACGTTTCTGTCGCTACATTCATTAGGTACCTTTTGGCGGTCTTCTTGAACTGGTTCATGCTACGACTGGCTTTGACAGGTACAGGCAGTCTGTTCCATTACTTTTTTTGCTATAAAAATAAAAGGTGTTTAAAGCCTGGCCAATGACTGTAGCTACACAAAGTTGTGCTCTCCCCCCTAGTACTATGATTGTTTTGGGTTTCCCCATTGTTGTGATTCATCCTGGCCTACATGTTCTCTTGGGTCCAGGACCAGAATGAATCTTACCCTTTTTGTTCTGGGTGATTTTCAGTCTCTTTCATTTTTTTTTGTCAAGGTAGGTACCATGAAAAGCAAGCGTATTCCATATGACACTATATAAGTGCAGAACATAGGGTCCTGAGATCCCCAGTAGATAGACACTGTGCTTGTCTATAGAGGAAATTTAGTCTGGCATTCACTTTCTTTACTTCTGTATGAAGGTAATGTGCTACTTAATCATTTAAGAACTAAAGTGAAATCACTTTGTCATTATACACATAAGTAAAAAAAGATATAAGTAAATAAGACATAAGAGCAACACTAAGACAGATTACTTATAAGCGTAGTACAGTGTACAGTTGGTAGGATTAAGCGACCTCTGCAACACCATTGTCCTCGAGGATCTGTTAACACAGTTATACCGTGAATTAAGTGAAGATCCCGGACTTCACCTTACGAAACAAAGAGAATGTGATAGTAATTAGTACAAGGTAGATTAAGGGGAAAAAAACGAACAGATTAGAAACGGGGGAATTTACGTGCCTCTTAAAATTAAAAAAACACGGAAAACTTTTGCCCCTGGAACCTCAAGGTTATTGGTACTTGCTTTTTTTAATTTGCTTTGAATCGAAAGGGCTTTCGTGAGCAAAACGGGGAAAAAAAAAATTTCCCCATGGGGGGAACATGACGGAAATTTACCAAAACTACCGGTGTCTGTTCGTCCCCAGGAAAATCTCACTTTACACTTTACACCTTTAAAAAATACATTTTCACCTAAATTTTATAAAAAAAAACAAAAAAATGATATTAGGGTAAAACTTGAACAAACAGTATAAGGAGTTTGTCCCCCCTAGCAGGTCGTACTGTGTGCACGTCTCACTGGGGGAGACCCCCCCCCCCCCCTCCCCTCTGTCTTCTTTGATTTTTACCCTGGGGGTATTAGCACCCAATATAACCCCAAAAAAGTCAGTGCTCATCGAACAAGAAAGTTTATTTAAGTATAATTATCATAAATGCAGCATATGTGTAGCGGGACCCAGGATATCCAAAAAAGGCGACTTTTTTTGGGGACAGGGTGGTAATACCCCATAGCTAAAAACAAAGAAGGGGAAAAGGGGGGGGGCGGGGCTCCCCTCCTGAGAGGCGCCACAGGTACGACCCGTAGGAGGGACAAACCCTCTATACTGTTTAGTCTCAATTCTACCGTAATATCAATTTTTTTGTTTCTTCATAATGTTATAGACAAAAAAAGTATTTATTTAAAGTCGGTCCTGGGGAATTATTCAAGATTACCGGTATTCCCCCGGCCCGGGGCCTTTTTCAAGTGGTGCCCGGGCCTTGGCTCCCTCTTTGGGAGTGTTTTTAGACCCAATCTGCCATGGGGGGAGGCACAAGTCCTCCTATCTTTGGGGCCAACTGTCCCCCCGGCCTACCACAAGCAGGCCTCTTGGTCTGCCACCCCGCCCCAAGGGGGCCCAAAGGGAATGACAGTTTATGACTAAAGGCTCGGGCTCAGGCACCCACCCTAACCCCAGAAGGGTTTAGCATGTGTCGATCTCCTGGAAGTTAAAAAAATTTTTATTAAAGATTAGCCCGGGATTCTCCCCCCGGGCCCTTTTCCAAATGGTGGCCCGGCCCCTTTCTCCCTCTTTTAAAGGGGTGTCGAGACCTAAGTCTCCCATGGGAGGAGGCACAAGTACCTCCTCATCTTTGGGGACCAATAGTCCCCGGGGCCTACCCACAAGCTAGGGCCTCTTGGTCTGCCATCCCCCCCCAAGGGGGCTAAGGGGGAAAGCTTTCTTATGAGCTAAAGGCTCGGGTCGGCCCCTACCCACCCTGGGAAGGGGTTTAGGCTTGGTGTCGATCCCCGGGGAAAAGCAAAACAGTCATGATACAGTGAAACCTCAAAATCGAATCCCCCCCAAACCCACAACCAATTATTTTAAGGGGTATTTTTGTAAGTGCTTTTATAAGTGTTTTTTTGAGGGTCAAAATTGGATTTATTAATTTAATTTTTCCTGATGGGGAAAAAATTTCTTTTCGGAAAAGGCATTTCAAACACCCTTTCTGGACTAAAGAAAGTTCGATTTTTAAAGGTTTCCACTTACTGGGGAAGAGAAACACAATTTTTTAGTACCCAAAAAAATCAGTGGTCAGGCTTTAAAACCCAACCTTTGTCTTATATTCATTGTAGTTTTTTAATTTTGTGCCTTGGGGGACCCCAAAGGCCCAAAAAGGGACCCCAATGGAAATAAGTCACTTTGTCTGACCTTTTTTTTTATTATCTTAGGTTAATTTATAATTTTTAATAGTATAAAAATTTTGTGAAAAAGTTTTATGTGTCCCTATACCAAAAAAAATTACTTGGGAAATTCGACCCACAACTTTTGGGACTAAGCCCCAGGTACTTCTGAATAAACCCGGGGGGACGGGAGGTGAAAGGGAAAACCCTTTCCAACGTTTCCCCCCGTGCCAGGGATTGCACCTCGACACTTTGTGTGTCATTTTGTCTATTTAGGTACAGGTACTATTTTTATTTCAAGGGGAAACCCGCTAAAAGGGTACACAAAAAATTTAAGTTATTTTAATTTCATACTGCAGCTTATGTGAAGTTTTTCCCGGATGACCCAAAAAAGTTTACCAAAGTGACTTATTTCCATTTTATTATTTTCCCTTTTTTTTTATTTTTAAAAAGGAATAATTTATCTTTTTAATTTTAAACAAAAAAAGGAAAGTTATACAGGAATAAGGTAAAAGATTTTATTTATATTTCCTTGTTTTTAAAGTTTAAAAAAATAAAAAAATCCTCCTCCTCCCTTTTTTTTTCCGCTGAAATTTTTTTTGGGCCCTCGAAAACAATCCCCAGCTCTTCAAAGGGTTTGGGTGGGGGTGCGTGGAGGGAGCTTGCAGCCACAAGCGGGTTTTTCCCATTAAGCCCCCTTGAGGCGGGGGGGGAAGACCAGAGGGGCCCTTTGTTTTCTCCCTAGGGAAGCCCCGTGAGGGGGGGTTTGTGGTAGGCCTGGGGAAAAGTTGGCCCAAAAGATGGGGGGGGAATTTTGTACCTCCTCCCAGGGGGGACTTAGGTCTCAGACACCCCCTAGACAGGGACCCAAAGGGCCCGGGCCCCCCCTTGGTAAGGCCCTGACCGGAAATACCGGCGAATAAACAAAAAATTCTTAGGTCCCTTTTTGGGGGGCTCTCTTTTGAATTTGATTTCGTGATTTGGGTTCATGTATGATGGTTTTGGGACTGTGCAGGCGTCTGTTCCATTATTTTATTGCTGTAAAATTTAAAAGGGTTTAAAGCCGGGCCCACTAAATGGGGGTACTAAAAGTTTTTCTTCCCCCCCTAGTTTGTACTTTGATTATTTTGGGTTCTCAGCCTTAAAAAAATTGGCAGCAAAAATATTCAGACACTGTGAGAAACTTTAAAAAATTGATTTAACTTAAAATTGTTTATTCTCCCTTTCAGAAATCTTCATATCCAACTTTTTTGTTATTTATTTTGGCCTCCATCCTCTTTTGGGCCCCGGTCCTGGAGGGAATTTAAAACCTTTGGGTTTGGGTGTTTTGTAGTGTATTTTCAGTTTTTGTTTTTTTTTTGTAAAGGGGCAGAGTACCTGAAGAGCAACCCGTAACCCATATGCCCCTGTAAAAGGGCTAGACTAGGGTCCTGGAGCCTCGTGGGGTAGACAATGTTTGTCTTAGAGGATTTTTCATTCTGGCATTCGCTTTCTTTCTACATGTTAAGTTTAAGAAAAAGATTTCGTTCGGTTTTTTCCCCCGGGGGGTTGGGCCCCCCGGGTTTCCCCAAGGGGAAAAGTTTTTTGCGTCATCGAGGACTGTCTAACTTATTTCCTTTGGGGCCCTTAATTTGCCCCAGGGCCCCCCACACCAGTGGGGACTAACCCCCAAGGTACCTATTTGCGCTAGGTGAACCGGACAACGGGGTGAAAGGAAAACGTTTTCCGAATGTTTCCCCCCGCGGGAATCGAACCGGGCCCCCGTGTGTGAAGCGGGTGCTTTAGCCCCCAGGCCCCCGGGCCTGACAGGGCAGGGTAAAAGGGGTTTCCCCAGATTTTTACTGGGGAAACTGGGGGATGGGTCCCATTACACCGGAAAATTAAAATTATTTCCCTTTCTCGGGTTTATGTTTCGTCCCAAAAAGATTAGGGGCTTCCTTTTTCCCCAAGGGTTTGTCCCGATGGTTTGTTGTCTTAAAAACCATTTGCAATAGAACTCAAATTTTAATTCGTATTTTGTGGGTTTTCCCTGACACTAACAGAGACGTCATAGGGCTTGGGGGCAGGGGTTTGACTTGACATTAAGGGGCATGTCGTTTAAAACATGGGAAATTAAAAAGGGCCCCAGGATTTTTACCTTGGGGAATCCCATAAAATATCGGAAAAGGGGGTTCTGCCTCTGTTTTTTGGGTTTTTGCCCAATTTGTTTCCTTTTGCTAAGGTGGAAAAAAACCCGTTACAGAACCTTTTCCCGTAGTTTGGGAATTTTCCCTTAAAAAATGTATTGTGGTTGAAAAGTTTCAAAGGGCCCTTTTTGAAAGTCAAAGGTTTTCCCATACCATGAGGTTCCCCCTCGACATTTCATTTTTCTCATTTAACATAGTTTAAATTTAGGGAGGTGTCGATTGAGTAAGATCTTCTAAAGCCTGACTGATAGATAGGAGAATGTTGTTGTAATTAAGGTACAAAACTATTGACAGTCCCCGCCCTTCTAAAATTTTGGATATCACCTGGTATACAAAAAGGGCCCTTAGTTGTGACATCAGCCTACTTTTTTTTTTGAAGATAGGAGTAAATTTTTGGCCCCCAAAATGGGGGGGAAAATTTCCAAATTTTGGCCAACTCTTTATTTTTAAAAAAAATTTTTTTTTTTTTTGGTGTACATTTAGGGGTTTTTATGTAGAAAAAATGTGCAAAGTTTCTTTAAAATTGGTCAAAAACCCAACAGAAAAAAAAAAATTTTTAAAATGACTTTTCAATATGGCAGCAAGGTATGACAAAAGGGGCATTTTCGAGTGGCATTCCGACAACCCCAACTTAGAATACATTTTGACACTTTTTTGGGGGGGAAACAGGTTTTATCTAAAAAAGCTTATTATCAGGGAAAAAAAAAAAATACTTTGTTGGGACTTTTTGGCATTCACCAAAATATCTGCCTTTTACCCCCCCCCCCCAAACCCCCCCCAAAAAATATTTGATTTTTTCCCAAAAAAAAGGAAGCCTCACTTTTTTCAAACACACTTTGTTTTATTTTGTAGTGAAAATCTTTTCAATCAAAAATTTAATAAGGGTGTACATTAGCAAAATACGTAAAAAAGGTTATTTCCGGTTTGGGCCCTAAAAACGCCGGAAAGGCCCTTCCCGTCTAAAAAAAAAATTTTTTTGGGGAAAATTCGCGTTTTTTTCGGTGAAATTTTTGAAAAATGATGTTCAAGTGCATTTAACCCTTCTTCAAAATGCCGTTTTCTATCACTACAGCCCAAACAATAGAACAAGGAGCGAGGAGAAAACCATTTATATCGAAATATTGCTGGTGGAATCTCGCTATATTATGGCCTATTTTATTCAGTCTAGAGTATAAACCCTTTTTTGGGTTTGTTATTTATAGGGTTTATTATATCATATTAAAATCAATTTGATGGGACAAAAAAAGCCGTATAGTTGATATAAAAACTGAAAAAAAAACGTAATAAGGAAGTGTTTTTCCTGGACCATCTGGGGGGGGGTTTCCCCTCAAGGAAGGTTCCTGATTTTGGGTTTGAGGGGTCTTGTTTTTGGGGGAAATTTGGGGATCCGTGCTCCTTTTCCCCAAATTAACCCTGAATCCCTTTCCCCCAAAATCCCCCCCAGGGCGGGTAAATCCTTGGGTTTAGCGTTCCCCCCTTGATTATAATTTTAATAATAATGGAGGGGGAGTACTCCCGAGTTTTTCCCCGATGGCTCCCGATGGGCGGGCACTCTATGATAAGCTCCCCCAACTTTATATGATGCCAAATAATAAATTTAAATATTAGAAAAAAATTTAATGCAAAAAAAAAAGAAATTTAAAAACAAGGAAAAAAATTCCAAAAAAAATACATGGGTTGAAAAACAGACGCGCTACCTACATGCGTTACCATCCCGGATATAAATGACTTTAATTTCTTGGAGAAACGTCTTAGAACATTGTTCTTGTACCTTTGTTTTGCCCCAAAAAAATTAAGCTTTTTTTTGGTATATTAAAAACAAATTTTCCCTAATTTTTCGTTTTTGGGGAGAGTTTGGGCCCAAAAATTTGGGAAAATTTTCCCCTTGAGTTTCCCCCCGGTACGGTGTTAGTGGTTTATGTATGAAAATTAAATAAAAATTTTTTCAGGTATCCCCTAAAACAGTTACATAGAATTTTCATTTCATAGCGCATATGTGTAGAAAAACCCGGATAACCCCAAAAAAAATAGACAGTGACTTATTTCCATTTTGGGGGCCCTTTTTCCCCTTTTTATTTTTAAAATAAAGGTTATAAATTTTCTTATTATTTTATAAAGAAGATAACATCTTATTAATACTAAAAAGGGCTATCTACTACACGAGGGTCATTAAGACTTCTACAATTTCGAGGGTCATTACTAGGAATAAGGTAAAATTTAAAGTATTTTTTGTAAAAAAAAAGAAAAAAACATTCCCCCCCCTATCTGTTGCTTCATTCATCAAGGGCACTTTTTGGCATCTTCTTGAACTGGGTTTAAGCTTTGACTGGCCTTGACATTTGTGGGTAGTCGTTCCAAATTTCCTTTTTTGCTGTACAATTTAAAAAGGTGTTTGAAGGGGGCCAAATGACTAAAGGGTACTACAAAATTTGCTCTCTCCCCCAGTACTATGATTGCTTTTTTTTGGTTTCCCCCAACCTTGACAAAATTTACGCAAGGGTAATTTTGGGACACTGTTCGTGAGCAATTTTAAAAATTTATTTTTGTTCAGTTGTTTTTTTTCTGTCTTTTAAAAATTCAAACATTCCCAAATTTTCTGTAATTTATCCCGGCCTAAATTTTTCTCTTGGTCCCAGCCCCCGGTGAATCTTAAAGATTTTGTTCTGGGTGTTTTGCGGTCTATCTTTCAGTTTTTTTGGCAAGGGAAAAGTAAAGAAGAGCAACGTAATCCATTGGCATTGTATAAGGGCTTGACATAGGGGTCCCGGGGCCTCGTAGGTAGAAATGTGTTGTTATAAAAGGAACTTTTAGCCTGGCATTCGGGTTTCTTTTTTACACTGTTCCCTAAACAATTCTCCCGGGCATGCATGGGTCAAAAAGGGGGTTCCCCGATTTTAAATGTGGGAAAACCCAAAAAGATGGACTCCCCCTTCACTGAAAATTAAAAATTTTTTCCCTTCTCAGTTTGTTTTTTTTCCAAAAAAGAAAGGGGTTCAGTTTTCCCTAGGGGAAAGATAGTTTGTTTTTCTATAAACCCTTTGGGTGCAGGAAATCCAGTTCCAAATGTTAAAAACATTTGCCAAAATTTGTGGGTCTTTACCTTTTACTAAAAGAGCACTGTCTTTTTGATACGTAGGAGTTTTCACTTGACACTGATAGGGATACATTTGGGGAAAAAACATAAGAATGTAAGGGGGCCAGAATTTACCTTGGGGGAAATCCCCTTTTTATCGGCAGGGGGGGTGATTCCGTTTTTGTTGATTTTGACTATTTGTCTCCCGTTGCTAAGGTAGGACTTTAAAACCCGTTACAGAACCATACCGAAGCTTTTTAAGTTTCTTAATAATTTATTGTGGTTGGGGCAGTATTCGAAAAGGGCCTTTTTAAAGGGCTAAGGGTTTCCATACCTATGAGGTTCCCCTTTTTACATTTAGTTTTCAGGTAAACCCTCAGAAATTTAAAAAGGGAGGTTTCGGTTGAGTAGGGAAACTTTAAAACCCCATTTATAGCTATGGAGAATGCTGTTTCATTAAGGTACTTAAAATACTTGAGAAAACACCCCCCTCTCCGAATTTTTTGTTTTATAATTTTGGGATACTAAAGGTTATAGTTGCTTACATAAAAACCCATTATTTTTCTTTTAAGATAGGGGGTAACTCTGGCCTCCCTTTAACCCCTCCGGTACGGTATTGTGGTGATTGAAGATTTTTTTATGTGGCAAAAAGGGGTTGACAGTTCAAAAGAACCCTCTTTTGGGGAAATTGACGGGATGTTATAGGGCCCTTTTCTCTTGTTGGTTTTTAACCCGCTTAGTTCTTTTGAATGAAAATCATTTAGATACAAATTACTTGTTGACAATGTTTTTGGGGTTTCCCCCCCTTTTTGGTATTGTATGTTTGAAAATTATCAGGTCTGTGTTAAAAAGGGATTTTAGGGGCGGGGAGTTTACTTAAATAGTGTTTATGCAACAGAGGGGTAGTAGGAATTAAAGCAATTTGCCACCCCAGATGTTTCGTGGCTTCCCCAAATTAAACGATAGTGAGTACTATTTTTAGAAATTTCTACTGGCTTTTTGGCTATACCCCAAATGTTTTAGTTGGGTTTCCAGAGTTTTGGGGGGTTTTGCTTATATTTTTCAATTTTTTTGGGAAAAAGTGCTTTGCCTTTGTTTCCCTTTTTTAAGCCCCTTTTACTCTGTTCCTCACCCCTTTGGGGGTTCATTTAGTGCTGAAAAATCCTTCTGTTTGCTTTAAAAACTTTTTAGCAGCTGGTCTTTTGAAATTTATATTATCTAATATCTCCCGTAGTAATCCCCGGGTTCAGTTCTTCGTTTAATTTCCAACCCCTTTAAAATGGTGCAAAATATTTTAGAATGGAGTTAAAAGAACATTGTTTTGAATTTTTCCCCGGGGATCGTTTCGTCCTGCAAATTGTTACTTTTGTCCGCACAATTGTGTAGCCTTTTTCCAGTGTTTCTTTACTTTTAGGGTTTTTAGTTGAAACCCCATTTTTATTGTCCTGTGTAGGCCTATCCTACCCTAGTGATTTTTTGGTGGGAGTAAATGATGAAATGATCACTAAGACCCCCTGGTAATGACGCCTGACTGACTAATTTTTCAGGGGCGGTTGAAAGTATGTGGGAATTAGGGGGTGGAAAATGTGGTCCGGGGTTTGGGTTTTTTTTTGTTGGGTTAGCTATTTAAAAACTAGAATTTGCTTATACCCTTTTTGGGATAGCCCCTTATTTTTGTTTTTTTAAAAAAGATATTGAAGTTTGCCTGTATTATTTTTGCAATTGCTTTCAAAATCCCGGGGGTTTACCCGGGTTTTTCCCGGAGAGGGGTTTCGGGGGGGCAACGCCCCCCCGGCCGGTCTGTGACCCGGCCTCCCGGTGGCAGCGCCTGATTTTAACCAGCTCTGGAAAAGTCTTCTAAGAAAAATGGTCCTGGGTAGGGGGGGGTAAAAAAAATTCCTTTCTAAGATGGGTTTGGGGCTTGGGAACAAACACTTCAAACCAAGAAATTTCCCGTTTTTGTTATTTAAACGGTCCCTTTGGGGTTTTAAGCTAAGTCCTTTTTTAATGTAGGGACATACTTTCCCCCCCCCCTTTCTGTTCCTATCTAAACGTTTTTTTATTGTAACCCTTTTTATTTTGACCTCCTCGTCAGTCACCGTATCTCCCCAAAACCCGATTCAGAGATGGTTATAACTGCCGCCCTTAAATTTTTTTAGCTAGAATTTCCTAATCTCTGCCAAATTTTGGAAGGGAATTGGGTCTTGCATTTTTAATAAAGTGAAGGGCCCGTTTTTATAAAAAAAAATTTATAATCCCTAATATTGGGCCCCAAAGGGGTTTTTTGTTTTTAAAATTTTAAGGTAACTCCCCCCCCCCCCCCCCGTCCTCCCCCAACCCCCAAGGGTAACTGTGCCCCAAAAGTGCCCTTTGTTAAAAACACAAAATGAAATTTCCCGGGGAAACCCTTTCTTTAAAAGGGACATTCATCCAAACATGCCCCCAACCCCTTTTCACATTTTACATAAGGGGCCTTTCCTGTTTTTCATGCGTACCCCAGTACAGTGTATGATCTGTTTGGTAGGGTTTGAGATTAAAAATGGCTGTATTGTTTCACCCTTGACCCATGTTGCATTACATATGGAGTTAAGGTTATCCTTCCCAGTATATCCTTCATTTTGCCGTCCTTTATTGTCTTTGCCTCTGCACAATTTGTTTTAAAGGGCCTTGATTTTTTTTTGGGGTTCACCACTTAAGAGCGTACCCAAAAAGGCTGTGTTTCCATTTTTTTTGTTTGGTTAGTTAGTTTAATATGTTTTTTATGCACCCCAAACCCCTCCTGTACTTAAAAGGGGGCAGGGGGCTGGGCCCCAAAGTTTTGATTTGCTGAGCAAATTTCAGGGCAATGAATTCACAATTTTTTTAAAGGGGGAATGAACTCACAATTTACAAAGGTAATGAACTCCAGGTAGGTTTTAGGGCAAATCATTAACCCAAATTTTCAAAGGTTTTTGTTTGGGATGCGGTGTTTTCCATACCTTGCGGCGATAGTGGGGGGGTTTACTTTTTGGTAAAAGGGTGGCAAAAATGTTGGGGTTTTACTGTCCGGGCGCTGTTATCCTTCACCTTTTCCAAACCCCCCTATGATTTTTTTTTCATGGGAAATTTAAAAAAGGGAAAAATAAATTTTAATTTTTTGGCAACCTGTACCCCTCTAATGCCTTTCCCCTTTTTCACTTTCGCTCTTTTTAATATATTTCAATAAAATTTATTTCTCTTTTCCCCGTCCTAGACACTTAGTTTTTGCTTTAATTACCCCTGAAATTTCTGTAAAAATTTTCCCCTTCAAAAACCCCCTTCATGCTCACTTTTCCCTTAAATTCACAAAAACCCCTTTCGTTGGGCCTTCTTTTAAAACCCTCTTCACTGGGTACTTTTCCCTTAACCCTTAAAAACCCCCTTACATTAACCCCCTTTTTCACCCTCCCCTACCCCCCTCATTCACAGGTTTGGGGTTCAAAATTAATTCTAATCCCCTTTTCCCTTGGGTTTGACCAGAAAGGTTTTTTTTTTAATTTTTGGGGGTTTTTTCCCTTTCCAAAAACCCCCCCCCAATTTTCCCTTTATCGGGGGGTTTTGTGGTGTTTTTGTCTCCCGCCTGTTTTGCTGACTCAGCCATTTTTAAAAAAATGGGGGAGTAACACCCCCTGGGTTTTCCCTTTAGTTTATAGTAATTTGGCTTTTTCTTCTATGATTTTCTCACTGTACATGGGCCCCTGAATTTTAGGTCAGCTACTTAAAAAAATTTAACCCTTTTCTATTTTAAATATTTTACTTTTTCCCAAAGAATGGCACTGAGGGATAAAACCCTCCTATAATTGGAGTTTTGTTTTTGTTGATTTTACGATGTCCCGTGTTTTCCCCCCTCGTTAGCACTTTTTGGGACAGGTGATTTGATGGTTTTACAGATATGTGTACTGTCAAACAGTGAACGTCAGTTAAAAATGAGAATTTTACTTCGCTAGTTGTACGTCTGGCAGGAGTGCTGTTTTTGGGTGCGGTCAGCCATGGGTTTTAAAGGGGTCAAAACTTTTCCCCCGTTTTCAAATGACGAAAAAAGTCCCCGACCCGGCATTTCCTTGGAGATTTAGGGGGATAAGGAAATTTTTTGGGCCCCTTTTTGTCTTCCCGTTTTAAAAATGGTTTTCGTTGTTTTGGAGGTTTAGTTTTTCATTTAGTGGAAAACGTCTTGTGTCTGGTTCACGTTGGCAGCCCGGTCTGGTACTTTTAATGCCGGTCCCCCTTCTGTCTTTTTTAGGCCCCTTTTTGTTGTGTCACCGTCAGTTTTTTTTTTGTAAAATATAGTTAACTTGAAAGTTGGGTTTAAACAGTACTTCAAAATTTTGGGCCCTCACTGGAGTTCGGATTTGGCCCAGGGGACGGAAAAAAAATAGGGCAGCCCTTTTTGGCTGCTTGCGGGGGCCCCCAGCTGGCAAATTTTAATGTGGCCCAAAAGGGTTGACAGTTCAGAGGTAATGTCTTTCAAAAAATTGCATGGAAAATTTCGAGGAACTTACTAGCTGGGCAAATGTTTGGGGTTACCCCCTTTTTCGTATAGTTGGGTTTTTAAAATTAAACCGAAATCTGTGTTTTAAAAGGTATTTGATGCAGCCCGGTAGTTTACTTTCAGTGTTGGGTGGGGAATTGTTGTTTTAGTGGGGAAATTAAAACAATTTTCCCTTTTTGTTGTTGCGTGGCCTACCTCGTTATCGATTTTTTTGTACTATGTTAAATCTATCTAAGGGTTCATGGCTATGGTTCCCAAAAGTTTTGGGGTTTTTGCCGAGCTTTCTGGGGTTATTTTTTTATTTCCTTTGAATTTTTGGAAACCCTAGTGCCCGCCTTAGGGCCCTTTTTTCCCAAACCTTTGAACTCTGTTTCCCCACCCCTTTGGGAATTTATTTTTGTGTGGTCTCTGAATTTTTATATTTTCTAAAATTTTCAGTGTCATCCAGGGGGTTTAGTTCTTTGTTTAATCCCAACCTCTTTAACTGGGACAATATTATCAAGGATGGTAGTGAACATTGTTTTGAATTTTTCCCAGGCATCATTTACGTCCATGCAACTTGTTATCTCTGTCCAGTCACAATTGTGTAGCCTATTTACCAGTGTTTCTTTACTGTAGTTTCTAGTTGACCTCATTTTTATTGTCCTGTGTAGGCCTATCCTATTCCTAGTGATTTTCCTGGTGCAGTAAATGATGAAATGATCACTAAGACCTGTGGTAATGACGCCTGACTGACTAATGTTCTCAGCGCGGTTACAAAGTATGTGGTCAATTAGGGTGGCTGAGAACTGTGTGATCCGGGTTGGTGTATTAATTAGTTGAGTGTAACTATTTAACCTAGAATTTGCTTGTACGTTTTGCATAGCCCGTTATTTTCCTGCTGAAAACAGATATTGAAGTCTCCCAGCATCACTGTCTCGCAATTATCAATTCCGGACAAGACTTTCGAGAAGACTTCTAAAAATTAGTCATGTGTGGGAGGGCGTTAACTAGTTCCTACTAAGATGGGTTTGGTCTTGGGAAGCAACACTTCAAACCATAGTGCAAGAATGTTGCAAGCCGAGCCACGGGATATTGCAACCTGTCCCATGCACCATTGAATACATGGAATAATCACTGGGGGGTCCTCTGGACCACAGAAAGGTATTACTGGGAGAGTCCAAGTAGATAGTAAAGTGGCAGCTATCTAGCGACTCTCTTCCTCGCTACCAGCAACGTGCAATGAAACCATAATTTTTTAACTTGATCTTTCTTTAAGCCAAATTTTCCTAGTGGAGATAAGAAATACTCAATCCCTGCGTCAAAAACGACCTTCTCTTGCTCAATTAATGCCGGGGCATGGCTCAAACCCTCTTATTAAATTTGATGAGGATACCCTTTCGAGAACAAATGGCAGTAACATCCTTTTCCAACCTCTTAGAAACCATCAACACTGACTTAAAACTGACACTTGGCAAGCCTCATAACTGACATCGACTGCACGCGTAAGGACATACCGGACAGTGGCTTTACTGTGACCTGGACACCTGAGCATAATGCCTTGGGGCACTGTCATCACAAAGCATGTAGACACCTCATCAGATCACCTTAAGCCGATAATAACAAAAAGCGGCAGTACGAATGATCACTCTACTGCCAGACAACATAATTCCCAACTTTTCAAAAGCCCGAACCTACTGAATACACATACCACTTACTCATACTACTGTGCTTACTATATATACAGGACAATAAACACTAATATTAATCGTGACCTGAAACACTTTCTTGATAGTTGCCGCAGAACTTGAGGACATAATACAGGACACGAAAATCTCTATGATATTCCATGTCCGATTTAACCGTCGTAAACAATGTGGATAAATGGACCCAAAATCTGGAACTCTCTATCTGATATCACCAGAGCAACTATCTACCTGATAACACCAGAGACTCACTATCTACCTGATAACACCAGAGACTACTATCTACTGATAACACCAGAGACTCACTATCTACCTGATAACACCAGAGACTCAAATATCTACCTGATAACACCAGAGACTCACTATCTAAACCCGATAACACCAGAGACTCACTATCTACCTGATAACACCAGAGACTCACTATCTACCTGATAACACCAGAGACTCACTATTACCTGATAACAACCAGAGACTCACTATCTACCTGATGACACCAGAGACTCACTATCTACCTGATAACACCAGAGACTCACTATCTACCTGATGACACCAGAGACTCACTATCTACCTGATGACACCAGAGACTCACTATCTACCTGATAACACCAGAGACTCACTATCTACCTTGATGACACCAGAGACTCACTATCTACCTGATAACACCAGAGACTCACTATCTACCTGATGACACCAGAGACTCACTATCTACCTGATAACACCAGAGCCTCACTATCTACCAGATATCACCAGAGACTCTCTATCTACCAGATATCACCAGAGGCTCACTATCTACCAGATATCACCAGAGGCTCACTATCTACCAGATATCACCCGAGGCTCACTATCTACCAGATATCACCAGAGGCTCACTATCTACCAGATATCACCAGAGACTCACTATCTATCAGATATCACCATATATATATATATATATATATATATATATATATATATATATATATATATATATATATATATATATATATATATATATTATATAATATTATTCTCATATAACTGCGTTAACAATTTAGTTTTAAAAAGATAGTCTGTCTGCTTGTTTGTCGTTAATATCATTGTGAACAAATATTCTTGAGTCTCAATGTCAGAAATTATTTTTCCTCTGATTTAACTGTTATTTTTGTAATGAAATTTATTTTTCGACATAGTATAAGAAAGTATTACTGTGAATGACATAGTATAAGAAAGTATTACTGTGAATGACATAGTATAAGAAAGTATTACTGTGAATGACATAGTATAAGAAAGTATTACTGTGAATGACATAGTATAAGAAAGTATTACTGTGAATGACATAGTATAAGAAAGTATTACTGTTAATAGTCGCTGCCTCCATAATTTAAACTCTTGTGTTGAATATAATTTTATGTAAAAAATTGTACTTATCAACTTACTAAAGTATAACACAAATAATTGTTCTTATAATCGTGTACGATGATGTATTTAATCTACTATCGCCCGCCCGCCCGCCTGCCCGCCCGCCCGCCTGCCGCCCGCCCGCCGCCCGCCAACCCGCCCGCCCTACCTACCTACATAGTGAGTACATGATGTAAATTTTGTGTACGTCACTTTTCAATGAAAGTAACTTGATGAGAGGCTCGTAATGTAAGAAATTCAACCTTGTCCGCCCTTCAGTGGATCAAACTTGATTACCTCCTGTTTCCCAGGCACTGAATGACCCCTACGATCTGGAATATAATATTAATAAGTAATGATAATGTCCCATCTCTGTGGTTAAGCACTTCTGTGACTATAATAATTATTATTGTTGATTATTTTTTGTTATGATAATTAGGGATGGGTAGCGTGACAGGAGGTACTGGAGCAGAGCGTGTGCCTGTCCATCCCTGGAAGTATCAACTGGAACAAGCGTTGACCCACACACAGGCAGGTCAAGCGCTGGCAGCAGACCTGACCAAGAACCACGACCCACTCGGTGTTGCTGCTTACCTTAACGTAGGTATACAAGTGCACTTGTAATTGCTAGCTGATGGATGTAGATGGTTGCAGAGTTGTTGTAGAGGGTTGTGGGGGGAAGTAGGAATGCTAAATGTGAGATAGTCGTGGTGGCCCCTAG
>NC_069453.1:36065670-36122100 GCF_026875155.1 Cherax quadricarinatus | reverse complement strand
GGGTGGTAAACACGGTGGTGATCACGGGGTGGTGATCACAGGTGGTTGATCACAGGTGGTGATCACATGTGTGATCCAGGTGGTGATCACAGGTGGTGATCACAGGTGGTGATCACATGTGGTGATCACAGGTTGGTGATCACAGGTGGTGATCACAGGTGGTGATCACATGTGGTGATCACAGGTGGTGATCACAGGTGGTGATCACAGGTGGTGATCACATGTGGTGATCACAGGTGGTGATCACAGGTGGTGATCATACAGAAAGGAGACAGAAACAAGGTACTAAACTACAAACCATTGTGTCTTTGACGTGTATAGTACGCAAAGTCATGGAGGAGAGTGGTGGATCACCTGGAACCAAACAAGTTATAAACGATAACCAGCACGGATTCATGGAAGGCAAATTCTGTGTCACAAACCTTTGGAGTTGTATGACAAGGTAACAGAAGTAAGACACGAGAGAGAGGGGGGGGGTTGATTGTATTTTCTGGACTGCAGGAAGGCCTTCGACACAGTTCCTCACAGGAGATTAGTGCAGAAGCTGGAGGATCAGGCACATACAACAGGGAGGGCACTGCAATGGTCAGAGAATACTGAGAGGGAGGCAACAACGAGTCATGGTACGTGATGAGGTATCACAGTGGGCACTGTTACGAGGGGGGGGTCCCACAGGGGTCGGTCCTAGGACCAGTGCTTTTTTTGATATAAGTGAACGACATGATGGAAGGAATACACTCTGACGTGTCCCTGTTCGCAGATGACGTGAAGTTGATGAGAAGAATTAAATCGGATGAGGATGAGGCAGGACTGCAAAGAGACCTGGACAGGCTGGACAATGTGGTCCAGCAACTGGCTTCTCGAATTCAACCCCGCCAAATGCAATGTCTCGAAGATTGGGGAAGGGCAAAGAAGACCGCAGACGGAGTAAAGGCTAGGTGGCCAAAGATTGCAAACCTCACTCAAGGAGAAAGATCTTGGGGTGAGTATAACAACGAGCATGTCTCCGGAGGCACACATCAACCAAATAACTGCTGCAGCATACGGGTGCCTGGCAAACCTGAGAATAGCGTTCCTATACCTTAGTAAGGAATCGTTCAAGACACTGTACACCGTGTACGTCAGGCCCATACTGGAGTATGCAGCACCTGTTTGGAATTCACACCTGGTCAAGCACGTCAAGAAACTAGAGAAAGTACAAAGGTTTGCAAAAAGACTAGTCCGGAGTTCAGGGGTATGTCCTATGAAGAAAGGTTGAGGGAAATCGGTCTGACGACACTGGAGGACAGAAGGGGTTCAAAAGCGGGAAAACCAACCAAAATTCGGGGAAAAAACAGGTGGACAAACAGGGGGTTCCCAAATTTTGACACAAAAAAAGGGGTCCCAAGGAATTTAAAAACTCTGGTCAAAAAATGGTTGGAAAAAATTTCTTCACAAACGGCGTCCCCAAAAACCGGAAAAAACCCCGGGCAAAAAAACCCCCTTGGCGGAACCCCCCATGGCTTAAAAACGGGCTTTTACAAACCTTGAACAAAAGGCCCTGGTAAAACCGGGGAAAAAGGGCGGGCCCCAACAGGTTTTGGTCAAACCACAATTGGGTGGTACAAAATGCTTCACCATGTCCCCCTGTTTTTCCAAAAATTATCACAAGGGCCCAGCCCCGGCTGGAACCCCAAATGGAAAATAAAAACCTTTCCCCGGCTTCCTCCTTTTTTTAAAAACCAGGAGGAACCCACTGGTGGTCAAAACACGGCTGGACACAACCGGGCTAGACACAAATTCTGGCTGGTACCCAACATGGCTGGTACAAAACACTGGCTTTACAAAACCCACGGGCTGGAAACAAAAACACGGGGGGTTTAACAACAGGGGTGGTACAAAAATGGTAGTACCCCCAAACGGGGCTGGTAACAACACTGGTTTGGAACACCCCGGGTCTGTACACCAAAAAAGGGTGGTACACAACACTGGCTGGACAAAACACGGGCCGGTAACAACACTGGCTGGTAACAACACGGGCCTATTTAACACCTTTTGCTGGACAAAAACACTGGTTTGGTACAAACACTGGCTGGTAAAACAACACTGGCTGGTACACAACATTTGGCGGGTTACACAACATGGCTAGTACACAAACGGGCTGGTACAACAAAAACCCCCTGGGGTACCAACATGGGGGTTTACAAAACTGGCGGGTACAAAAAACACGGTTTGGTCACAAACTGTGGTAAACAACACGGCTGGTACACAAACTTTTGGGTTTTGTTACCCCCCACATTTTGGTGGTACAAATTTTTTTGGCCTGGTAAAAACCATGGGTTTTGTTCCCAACCAGGAAAGGTTTTAACCCAAAAATTTGGTGGACAACAAACAATTTAAGTAAAACCAAAAGGGGTTTTTCAAAAAAATTGGTTTTTGGAAACACCCTGGGGTTTTAACAACGGGGCCAAGGAAAAAGGGCGGGTACAAATTTTAACCCCCAAACTGGTGGTAAAAACCTTTTGGGGTTTGGGTAAAACCCAACCAAACTGGCGGGCTCCCAACTGGGGTTAAAAAGGTATCCAACCCTTTCCTAAAAAAACCCCCAAACTCAAAAGAAAACAACACGGGCCTTTGGAAAAACAACCCCTTTTTCCCCCAAAAACCCTGGGGGTACCAACCTGGCTCCCAAAAAAACCCCTGGGCTTACCAACACGGCCCTTTTCACCAACCCGGTAGAACAAATCGCTGGCAAAAACAATGAGGCCAAAAACATTTTGGCTTTTTTTAAAAACCCCGGGTTAGTCACAACAGGCTTACAAACCTTTTAGAACAAAAAACCCACTGGGTTTCCAAAACCTTGGCTTCCAAAAAAACCCAGGGTTGCCCCCAACAGGGGTTGGGTTTTCCAAACTTGTGGAAAAAACACTGGCTGGTAACAAAATGGTGGGGAAACCCAAACCACCGGGTAGTCCCAAACACCCCGGGCCAAGTGAAAACCGGGTAGGTAAAAAATGCTAGTACCCCAAACGGTTTGGTAAAAACCCCTGGTACCCCCAAACGGGGTAAAAACAAAAGGGAACGGGTAAACACAAACGGGTTTGGACACAAAAAGGGCTGGTACACAACACTGGCGGTACCAACCCCGGCTGGAACAAAAACACTGGCGGGAACAAAACACGGGCCCGGGAAACACAACACTGGTATACACAACCCTGGCTGGAAAAAACCCACTGGGGGTTTACACAACACGGTGGTACACCACGGGTGTACAAAACCCAAATGGCTGGAACAACAGGGGGGGGGTACAAAACCACTGGCTGGTACACAACCCGGGCGGGGTACAAAAACACGGGGCTAGTAACAACACGGGTGTTACACAACACTGGCGGGGTTACAAAACGGGCGGGTCCCCAAAAAAGGGCTGGTAACAACACGGGGCGGGTACCCCAACATGGCTGGAACCAACACTGGTGGAAACACAAAATTTGGGTACAAAACACGGCTGGTACACAACACGGGGGGGTACAAACACTGGCTGGACAAAAAAGGCTTTTTCACAAAAACTGGCGGGTACAAAAAACCACGGGCTGGTACACAACCCCGGCTGGTACACAACATGGCTGGAACACAAAGGGCCCTGGACACAACCCCGGTTTGGGTCCCAAACCTGGCTGGAAACACACCTGGTGGCAAAACAACAGGGGCAGGTAACAACACGGGGGGGTCACAAAACGGGCTGGTCAAAACCCTGGTGGTCAAAACACGGGCGGGTTTCCCAACACTGGCTGGTCACAACAGGTTGTAACAACACTGGGGGGTTACAAACACTGGTTGTAAAACATGGCTGGTACACAACACTGGCGGGTAACAACCCCTGGTAGTACAAAAACATGGTGGCCCCCAAAACATGTGGTAAAACCAAACGGGCTGGAACACAACACGGGTTTTAACCAACACTGGTGGTACCAACACTGGCTGGAAACAACACTGGCGGGTACAAAACCCAACCCCTGGCTATTACCAACACTGGCTGTACACAACACGGCGGGTACAAACACTGGTGGTCCCAAAACATGGCTAGTACACCACAGGCTGTACACAAAACTGCTGGTACAAAAACACGGTTTGTAAAAACAACACGGCGGTCCCAAAACACGGGCCCTTTAAACCCCAACACGGCTGGAAAACAAAAATGGCGGTCCCAAAAACCGGGCCCCTGGAAACACAACAGGGCTGGAACAACACGGGCCGGTCCACAACAGGGGTGGTAACAACACTGGCTAGTACACAAACACTGGCTGGACAAAAACACTGGGGTAACAACCCTGGTTTGAAACAAACACGGGCTGTACAAAACACGGGTGGAAACAAACACTGGCGGGTACACAACAGGGTGGTACAAAACCATGGCTTACAAACACGGGTTTGGTCAAAATGGCTGGTACAAACCCCGGTTTTAACCCAACACTGGTGGTAAAACAACACAGGCTGTCACAACATGGTGGTACCCCAACAGGGCTGGTACAAAACACTGGCCTATTTACACAACACTGCTTTCACAAAAAGGGTTGGGTAACAAAAAAGGGGGTTTAAAACAACCCTGGTAGTACACAACACGGCTATTACCCCAAACACGGGCTGGACACAACACGGGCTGGTACCCCAAACACTGGTGGTAAACCACTGGCGGACACCACTGGCTGGTACAAAACAGGGCCCGGGTACAAACATGGTTTAGTCACAACACTGCTGGACCAAACCGGCTGGTACAAAACCATGGCTGTAAAACAACCTGGCTAGAAACACAAATTTGGCTGGTACAAAACCACGGCTGGTAACAAACGGGTTTGGTAAAAACACTGGCAGTACAAAACCCTGGTGGTCCCAACAACACTGGCGGGTACAAACACTGGCTGGCCCTGGGGGGACCCCAACACTGGCTGGTACACAACACTGGCTGGTCCCAACAACACGGCGGGTATTTAAAGGCATTACCCATTCCCCCCGTATGGGTTTGAATTCGATTTCCCCCAATCACTTCTAAAGGCCCCAGATAATTCTTTAGAGGCCCAAAAGGTAATGCACTTTTTGGTGTATTTTAGATGACGAAAATCGCCCTGTCTAACGACGTTATACCCACTTAAAAGCTTGATGTGGGTACTTTGGAAACCCCCTTGGGGAAAGCAAATTTAAAGATAAACTGTCAAAATGCCCAATTTTTTTCAGATCAGAAATTAAGTTTTTGGGTCACGTAGCATCCTAGGGGGTTTTACGACTGCCCCAAAGAAAGTAACTGCAGTAAAAAAATTTTCCAACCCCAAAAATTTGATGCCGAAAAAAAGGGACCCTTTTTGGGGGTTTAGCGGGTTTTTAAATTTTTCTTTGGGAAATTTTTTCCCCGTGCTCCTCCAAACCTGATTTTCTTAAAAAAAAGATGCTCCTTTTTTTTGGGGACCTTCCTAAAGGGAAAGAGCTTTCCCAAAACCAAAAAGAAAAGCTAACATCTGTCCAATTTTAAAATTTTCCCCAGATTTTTCTAAGCCCCTTCTATCCGCCCAAATGTGCTAGTTCAATTTGGATAGGGGCCGTACTAGCTCAGAAAACCGATGGCAAGTACAACACAGTTTCTTTGTAGCCAGTCCTTAAGAAAGGCCCCCCGAAAGTAATTATTCCGTAAGGCAAGAAGCTTAAACAATAGTACGGTCTTTAAAAACACTTCTGAGCCCTTAATTTATCAGCCTGTTCATGTCTTGACGACCCGCTTCAAATGATACCTTTTATTCCAGAAAAAAACCCCATGGAAGGGGTTTCCAGAAGGGCCTTTCCCAACCAAAAAGTTCAATCCCACTTCTGCCCCCCATTTGTCCTGTGGGTTTTTTGATAGTGGGTAGGGGAAGAATACTCCCCTGGCGGAAAAAAAAGTATAAATTTTAAAGGAAAGTTTGGGAAAGCGCCCAAAACCCCCTCCTTTTCCTCTGCTCCCAGCCTGACGCCCCTGAGTGGGCCCAAATGTGAGGGGGTTTTTAAAACCGCTTTTGGTCAGGGAGCAAAAATTTAATACAGTCTTTATTCAACGCAGAGACGGTTTGGTAGTGGGGCATTCGGTACACTTGGGTTCGGTTAAAAAGGTTTCTAGGAAAAAGGTACTACAAATGGGACTGGCTGGTACCAACACTGGGGTGGTAAAAACCCAAAACTGGCTTGGGACCCCAACACAGGGTGGAAAACAACACTGGCTGGTACACAACACTGCCTGGTTTCACAACACGGCTAGGAAAACACACTGGGGTGGTTTAAAAAAACGGCGGTAAAAACAACACTGGGGTACCCCAACACTGGCTGTACACAAAATGGTGGCCCCAACATTGGGTGGTACAAACACTGGGTAGTACCCAAAAAAGGGGTACCCAACACTGGTTTGAACACAACACGGTGTTACACAAACTGGCTGGTACAAACACTGTTGGGAAAACAAAAATGGTAGTACACAACACTTGGGTGGAAACAACATGGCTGGAACACAAAACCCCGGGTGGAACCCCAACAAATTGCAGTACACAAAAGGCGGTACACAAAACCGGCTGGAACCCCAACACGGGGCCCACAGGCCCCTGGTGGGTTTACAAAAACTGGGGATACACAAAAACTGGCTGGTACACAACCCCCGGCTGGTACACAACACTGGCTGGTACCCCAAAAATTTGGGTGGTACACAACACCCCCCTGGTATTAAAACTGGCCGGGCACGACTCTGGTGGCACACAACACTGGTGGTACACAAAAAACCCGGTAGTGCACAAACTGGCTGGTACACAACACTGGGTTGGGACAACACTGGCTTTTACACAAAACCCCATTTGGGTAGGTACCAAAAACCCCGGTTGGTACACAACACTGGCTGGGACACAAAACCCGGCTAGTACCCCAAAAAGGGTGGTACACAACACGGCTGGTACACAACATGGCTAGTACAACACTGGCTGGTACACAACAGGGTGGAAAAACAACTGGCGGTACACAACCTGGTTTGGGACACAACATGGTGGTAAAAAAACATTTTGGTTCACAACACTGGCTGGTACACAACCCCTGGTGTACACAACAATGGCTATTACACAAACTGGTGGTAAAAAACCCCCGGTAGTACAAAAAAACGGGGACACCAAAAACTGGCTAGTTTCACAAAAACTTTGGGGTATTTAAAAAAACGGCTGGTACAAAAGGCTAGTACACAAACAGTGGTACAAACACTGGTGGGGACAAAAACTGGCTGGTACAAACCCCTGGCTGGTACACAAAAACTGGCTAGGGGGACAACACTGGTAGTACACAAAACTGGCTGGTTAAAAAACACTGGCTGGGACACAACACTGGTTTGGGACACAAACTGGCTAAGGGACACAACACTGGGTGGTACACAACTGGGTGGTACCAACACTGGGGTAGTACACAAACTGGAGGTAAAAAACACTGGCGGGGACCAAACTGGGGTGGTAACAACACTGGCTAGTAACAAACTGGTAGTACAAACACTGGTGGTAAAACAACAATGGTTTGGGACACAAACCGGCTGGTACACAACACTGGGGTGGGACACAACACTGGTGGGTACACAAAAACGGCTGGTACACAACACGGCTAGTACACAAAAAACTGGCAAATTTCACAACACTGGCTGGGACACAACATGGCTATTAAAAAACCCGGGTGGTACCAACATGGCTGTCCAAAACTGGCAGTACACAAACTGGGGGTACACAAACAGGCTATTTCCCCAACACTCCCTGGTTTCAAAAAACACTGGTGGGACACAAAAACTGGGGTGGGACACAAAAATGGGTGGTAACAACACGGGTAGTGCCAAAAACTGGTAAATAAAACAAAACGGTGGGACCAAAAACTGGCTGGTACCCAAAACTTTGGGTTTGTCACAAACTTTGGGTGGTACACAAAAAAGGCTGGTAAAAAAATGGTGGTTTCAAACATGGTAGAAAACAACATGGGTGGTACACAACACTGGCTGGGGCACAAAAACCCCGGGCTGGTACACAACATGGCTGGGACAAACACTGGTGGGAAAACAACACTGGTGGTAACAAAAACAGGGTGGAAACAGGTGTTTTCCCCATGGGTTTAAAACATCTTCCCCTTCGTTCCCAACCTGGATAAACAAACTCCCCGGGAACCATGGTGGGAAAAAGAACACTGGCTGTAAAAAGTTAAAACTGGAAAAAACCTTTGGTACAAAACCCGGAGGGAAAAAACGGGATCAAAAACTGGCTTGTCCCCAATTTTTCAAACAGGTTAAATTCCCCGGGTCACAGCACTCTAGATTAAAAGGGCTGGACCAAAGGTAAATAAAAAATTTCGGGACCAAATTTCCAAAACACCCCAAAACTGTAAATGGTTTAAACCCTTTGGGGTTCCCCAGGTTTTAAAACATGGGGAATTTCCCCTGGGTGGTCCCATGGGCTTTGAAAAACCTTTTGGTTTTGGACCTTTAAAAAGGTAATCCAAACTTAAAAAAAAACATTGCACCCAATTTAAAAATTTCCGGGTTTTTTAAGGGGGCCCTTTTTCGGGTGGGGGGGGTTTCCCAAATGGGGGGGTTTGGGGAAAACCCGGGGGTAAAAACACAGGCTTTTTTACACCAAAAAGGTTAAAAAAATTTAAAAAACTGACCCAAAGGGTTTACAAAATGGCTTTAAAACACTTCTGGAAAAAAATTATTTCCCCAAAAATGTTAGTAACAACATGGGGGTTTACAACCCTTTTTCACCAAAAACACTGGACGGGTAGCCAAAGGGAAAATTGGGCCTAACCCAAAAGGAGTTCAAACCCCTGGTGGCCAAACCTTTGGGCCCCCTGGGGTTTCCAAACTGGGTGGGGAAAATATCAAAAAACCCGGCTAGTAAAAACAACGGAAAAAGGGAGGGAAAAAGGGGGGGCCCCCAACATTTGGGGTTCCCCCCTGGTCCCAACCTGGTGGACCAGAAGGCCCGGTGTGCGGGGTTGGTTTAAAACCTTGGGTTTGGGGCACAGCACCCTGAAAACAGGCCCGGTTACCAGAAACGGTTTTGGGGCCCCCTGGGTTCTTGGCCTGGTAACAAAATGGTTCCAAATTTGGGACTAAAAAACCCGGTGCCCGGGTGGTTTTCAAAAACATGGCTGGTAAAAACAAAACTGGGGTGGGCACAACACCGTGGGACACAAACCCGGGTGGGACCCCCAAAACCCGGGGTGGAAAAAACATGGGTAGTACCAACACTGGTGGAAAACAACACTGGGGTGGGAAAACAAAAACTGGGTGGTAAAACAACCAGGTCACCAAAACCAAGGCTGGACACCCCAATTTTTAAGGGACACAACATGGCAGTTAAAACAACACTTTTGGGACAACAAATGGTATTAAAACAACACTTTGGGGTTTTCACAACACGGTTGGGACACAACCCTGGGGGTTTGGGACACAAAACTGGGGTTTTACAAAAACACTGGCGGTAAAAACAAAATGGCTAACCAACACTGGCCCGGGACAAAAACAATTGGGTGTACACAACAAAGGGTGGAAACAACACGGCGGGAAAACAACCGGCTGGCAAACAACACTTGGGGGTTCCAACAAAAGGCTGATACACAACCCCTGGCTGGGAACAACACGGTGGTTTCACAAAAACTGGTTACAAAAACTTTGGTGGGGGCCCAAAACCGGCTGGAACCAAAAAATGGCTGTACACAAAATCTGGCTGGCAAAAAACAGGTGGGACAAAACACTGGCTGGGGCACAACACTGGCTGGACACAACACTGGCTTGGGAAAACAATTGGGGTGGTACACAAAAACTGGTGGGACAAAAACATGGTTGGTACACAACACTGGGGTTTGGGCCCCCAACACGGCTGGACACAACACTGGCTGGAAAACAAACGGCTGGGACACAACACGGTTTTACACAACACGGGGTAACCCCAAAACTGGGTTAAAAACCAAAAACACTGGCTGGTTTCACAAACCCCTGGGTGGTACAACCCAAAAAATGGCTGGGAAAACCCAAAACTGGCTGGGGACAAAACACTGGTTTGGGAACAAAACCTGGCTGGGAACAACAATGGCTATTACACAAAAACCCCGGTGGGACACAACCCCTGGCAAAAAAACAACTTCAAAAACTGGTGGGACCCAACACTGGCTAGTACAAAAACATGGCTGGGAAAACCACGGCTGGGACACAAAACTGGCTGGGAACAACACGGTTTGGGACCAAAAACAAAATTTTGGTAAAAAAAACTGGGTTGCACAACATGGGGTGGGGACACAACATTTGGGTGGACACAACATGGGGTGGTACAAAAACAAGGGGGTAAAACACTGGGTAGTACACCCAAAATGGCTGGTACACAACACGGGGTGGGAACAACATGGTATAAAACAACCCCTGGGTGGTACCAAAAACTGGTGGGGACCAACACTGGCAGGTTTCAAACACGGGTGGGAACAAACACTGGCTGGGACACAAAAAAGGTGGTCACAACACTGGCTGGTACACAACACGGCTTGGGACAAACCCCTGGGTGGTTTCACAAACGGCTTGGGACCAAACTGGCTGGTACACAAAACCCCGGCTGTACCAACATGGTGGGCAAACACGGGGTGGTACACAACACTGGCTGGTACTTCCTGCAACAACAGGGCCCCAAATTTTTTTTAGTGAAAGTTAAAGCGAGAGGCTGTGTGTTGCCCGTTGTTGCTGTGTGGGTTTCTGGTGTTGCTGTGTGTTGCTGTGTGTTGCTGTGTGTTTTCTATGTGTTGCTGTGTGTTGCTGTGTGTTGATGTGTGTTGCTGTGTGTTGCTGTGTGTTGCTGTGTGTTCTGTGTGTTGCTTTTGTTGTGTGTGTTGTTGTGTGTTGCTAGTGTGTTGCTATTTTGTTTCTGTGTGTTGCTGTGTGTTGCTGTGTGTTGCTGTGTGTTGCTGTGTGTTGCTGTGTGTTGCTGTGTGTTGCTGTGTGTTGCTGTGGTGTTGCTATGTGTGCTTTTGTGTTGCTGTGTGTTGATGTGTGTTGCTGTGTGTTGCTGTGTGTTGCTATGTGTTGCTGTGTGTTGCTGTGTGTTGCTGTGGGGTTTTCTGTGTGGTTTTCTGTGTGTTGCTGTGTGTTGCGTGTGTTGCTGTGTGTTGCTGTGTGTTGCTATGTATTGCTGTGTGTTGCTGTGTGTTGCTGTGTGTTGCTGTGTGTTGCTGTGTGTTGATATGTGTTGCTGTGTGTTGCTGTGTGTTGCTGTGTGTTGCTGTGTGTTGCTGTGGGGTTGCTGTGTGTTGCTGTGTGTTGCTGTGTTTGCGATGTGTTGCTGTGTGTTGCTGTGTGTTGATGTGTGTTGCTGTGTGTTGCTGTGTGTTGCTATGTGTTGCTGTGTGTTGCTGTGTGTTGCTGTGTGTTGCTATGTGTTGCTGTGTGTTGCTGTGTGTTTCTGTGTGTTGCTGTGTGTTGCTGTGTGTTGCTGTGTGTTGCTGTGTTTGCTGTGTGTTGCTGTGTGTTGCTATGTGTTGCTGTGTGTTGCTGTGTGTTGCTGTGTGTTGCTGTGTGTTGCTGTGTGTTGCTATGTGTTGCTGTGTGTGCTGTGTGTTGCTGTGTGTTGCTATGTGTTGCTGTGTGTTGCTGTGTGTTGCTGTGTGTTTGCTGTGTGTTGCTGTGTGTTGCTGTGTGTTGCTGTGTGTTTTCTGTGTGTTGCTATGTGTTGCTGTGAGTTACTCTGTGTTCCTCTGTGTTGCTCTGTGTTGCTGTATGGGTTTCTGTGTGTTAATCTGTGTTGCTGTGTGTTGCTGTGTGTTGCTGTGTGTTACTCTGTGTTGCTGTGTTTTGCTGTGTGATGCTGTGTGTTACTGTGTGTTACTCTGTTTGCTGTGTGTTGCTGTGTGTTGCTGGCGTTCTCTGTGTTGCTGTGTGCTGCGGTGTGTTACCCGTAGTTGCTGTGTGTTGCTGTGTGTTGCAGTGTGTTTGCTGTGTGTTGCTGTGCGTTACTCTGTGTTGCTGTGTGTTACTCTGTGTTGTTGTGTGTTGCTGGTGTTGCTGTGTGTTGCTCAGTGTTGCTCTGTGTTGCTGTGTAGTGCTGTGGTTGCTCTGTAGTGCTGTGTGTTGCTCTGTGTTTGCTCTGTGTTACTCTGTGTTGCTGTGTGTTTCTGTGTTTTCCTGTGTACTGCTGTGTGTTGCTGTGTTGTTGCTGTGCTTACTCTGTGTTGCGTGTGTTTCTGTGTTTTTACTCTGTGTTGCTGTGTGCTGCTGTGTGTTACTGTATGTTGCTTTTGTGTTGCTGTGTGTTGCAGTGTGTTACTCTGTGTTGCTGTGTGTTACTCTGTGTTGTTGTGTGTTGCTGTGTGTTGCTCTGTGTTGCTCTGTGTTGCTCTGTGTTGCTGTGTGTTGCTGTGTAGTGCTGTGTAGTGTGTGTGTTGCTGTGTGTTGCTGTGTGATGCTGTGTGTTGCTGTGTGTTTCGTGTAAGTGCTGTTTTTTGCTCTGTAGTTTCTGTGGGGTTGCTTTTGTGTTGCTCTGTGTTACTCTGTGTTTGCTGTGTGTTGCTGTGTGTTGCTGTGTACTGCTGGTGTGTTGCTGTGTGTTGCTGTGTGTTGCTGTGTGTTACTCTGCGTTGCTATGTGTTGCTGTGTAATTGCTGTGTAGTGCTGTGTATTGCTGTGTGTTGCTGTGTGTTTACTCTGTGTTTGCTGTGTGTTGCTTTTGTGTTGCTGTGTAGTGCTTTGTGTTTGCTGTGTGTTGCTGTTGTTGCTGTGTGTTGCTGTGTAGTGCTGTGCGTTGCTGTGTGTTGCTGTGTGTTGCTGTGTGTTGCTGTTGTTGCTGTGCAGTGCTGTGTGTTGCTGGTGTTTGCTGTGTAGTGCTGTGTGTTTTCTGTGTGTTCCTGTGTGTTGCTTGTTTGTTGCTGTGTGTTGCTGTGTGTTACTGTGTGGGGTTACTGTGAGTGTTTTCTGTGTATGTTACTGGGGTTACTGTGTGTGTTTTTTGTGTGTTACTGTGTGTGTTACTTGTGTTACTGTGTTGTTACTGTGTGGGTTTCGTGTGTTACTGTGTGTGTTACTGTGTGTGTTACTGTGTGTTACTGTGTGTGTTACTGTGTTGTAAAAGTGTGTGGTTACTGTGTGTTTACTGTGTGTGTTACTGTGTGTGTTACTGTGTGTGTTACTGTGTTTTGTTACTGTTGTGTGTTATTATGTGTTTTTCTGTGTGTGTTATTATGTGTTTCTGTGTGTGTTATTGTGTGTTACTGGTGTTACTGTGTGTGTTATTTTGGTGTTGTTATGTGGTTTCTGTGTGTGTTATTGTGTGTGTTATGTGTGTTACTGTGTGTGTTATTGGTTACTGTGTGTGTTTATTGTGTGTTACTGTGTTGTTTTTTGTGGTTACGTGTGTGTTATTTGTGTTACTGTGTGTGTTATTGTGTTACTGTGTGTGTTTATTATGTGTTACTGTGTGTTATTGTGTTACTGTGTGTGTTATTATGTGTTACGTGTGTGTTATTTTGTGTTACTGTGTGTTATTGTGTTTTCTGTGTGTGTTATTATGTGTTACTGTGTGTGTTATTGTGTGTTTTCTGTGTGTGTTATTTGTGTGTTATTTTGTGTGTTATTGTGTGTTACTGTGTGTGTTTTTTGTGTGTTACTGTGTGTGTTATTATGTGTTACGTGTGTGTTATTGTGTTTACTGTGTGTGTTATTGTGTGTGTTATTGGGGTGTGTTATTGTGTGTACTGTGTGTGTTTGTGTGTTACTGTGTGTGTTATTGTGTGTTAACTGTGTGTGTTTATTGTGTGTGTTTATTGTGTGTGTTATTGTGTGTTTCTGTGTGTGTTATTGTGTGTTACTGTGTGTGTTATTGTGTGTTACTGTGGTGTTATTGTGTGTGTTTTGTTGTGTTTTGTTTTGTTACTGTGTGTGTTATTGTGTGTTACTGTGTGGTTATTGTGTGTGTTATTGGTTGTTATTGTGTGTTACTGTGTGTGTTATTGTGTGTGTTACTGTGTGTGTTATTGTGTGTGTTTATTGGTGTGTTACTGTGTGTGTTATTGTGTGTGTTAATTGTGTGTGTTATTGTGTTTTACTGTGTGTGTTATTGTGTGTTACTGTGTGTGTTATTGTGTGTGTTATTTTGTGTGTTATTGTGTGTGTTATTGTGTGTTACTGTGTGTGTTTTTGTGTGTGTTATTGTGTGTGTTATTGTGTGTTACTGTGTGTGTTATTGTGTGTTACGTGTGGGGTTTTTTGTGTGTGTTATTGTGTGTGTTTTTGTGTGTGTTATTGTGTGTTACTGTGTGTGTTTATTGTGTGTGTTATTTTTGTGTGTTATTGTGTGTTACTGTGTGTGTTATTGGTGTTTACTGTGTGTGTTATTGTGTGTGTTATTGTGTGTGTTATTGTGTGTTACTGTGTGTGTTATTGTGTGTGTTACTGTGTGTGTTATTGTGTGTGTTATTGTGTGTTACTGTGTGTGTTTGTGTGTGTTATTGTGTGTGTTATTGTGTGTGTTATTTTGTGTTACTGTGTGTGTTTTGTGTGTGTTATTGTGTGTTTATTGTGTGTGTTATTGTGTGTTACTGTGTGTGTTATTGTGTGTTACTGGTGTGTTATTGTGTGTTACTGTGTGTGTTATTGTGTGTGTTACTGTGTGTGTTATTGTGTGTTACTGTGTGTGTTATTGTTGTTTCTGTGTGTGTTATTGTGTGTGTTATTGTGTGTGTTATTGTGTGTTACTGTGTGTGTTATTGGGGTGTTACTGTGTGTGTTATTGTGTGTTTCGGTGTGTTATTGTGTGTTACTGTGTGTGTTACTGTGTGTGTTTATTGTGTGTGTTATTGTGTGTTATTGTTGTGTTACTGTGTGTGTTTTTGTGTTGTTACTGTGTGTGTTTTTGTGTGTACTGTGTGTGTTATTGGGTGTTTCTGTGTGTGTTACGTGTGTGTTTTTTGTGTGTGTTATTGTGTGTTATTGTGTGTTACTGTGTGTGTTATTGTGTGTTACTGTGTGTGTTTATTGTGTGTTACTGTGTGTGTTTTTTGTGTGTGTTACTGTGTGTGTTATTGTGTGTTTACTGTGTGTGTTATTGTTTGTTACTGTGTGGTTTTGTGTGTTATTGTGTGTTACTGTGTGTGTTATTGGGGTGTTACTGTGTGTTACTTTGGGGTGTTATTGTGTGTTATTGTGTGTGTTATTGTTGTTACTGTGTGTGTATTGTGTGTTCCCGTGTGTGTTATTGTGTGTGTTACTGTTTGTGTTATTTGGGGGGTGGATTGTGTGTTACTGTTGTGTTTGGTGTTTATTGTGTGTGTTATTGTGTGTTATTGTGTGTGTTATTGTGTGTTACTGTGTGTGTTATTGTGGTTTTCGTGTTGTTTTTTGTGGGGTTTTTTGTGTGTGTTATTGTGTGTTAAATGTGTGTGTTTATTGTGTGTGTTATTGTGTGTTACTGTGTGTGTTATTGTGTGTTATTGTGTGTGTTATTGTGTGTTACTGTGTGTGTTATTGTGTGTTACTGTGTGTGTTTTTGTGTGTTACTGTGTGTGTTATTGTTGTGTTACTGTGTGTGTTATTGTGTGGTTATTGTGTGTTACTGTGTGTGTTTTTTGTGTGTTATTGTGTGTTATTGTGTGTTACTGTGTGTGTTATTGTGTGTTATTGTGTGTGTTATTTGTGTTATTGTGTGTTACTGGGGTGTGTTATTGTGTGTTATTGTGTTATTGGTGTTACTGTGTGTGTTATTGTGTGTTATTGTGTGTTATTGTGTGTTACTGTGTGTGTTTTGTGTGTTATTGTGTGTTATTGTGTGTTACTGTGTGTGTTATTGTGTTTATTGTGTGTTATTGTGTGTTACTGTGTGTGTTATTGTGTGTTATTGTGTGTTATTGTGTGTTACTGTGTGGTTTATGGTGTTAATTTTGTGTGTTATTGTGTGTACTGTGTGTGTTATTGTGTTTTATTTTGTGTTATTGTGTGTTACTGTTTGTTACTGTGTGTGGGTTTTTGTGTGTTATTGTGTGTTATTGTGTGTTACTGTGTGTGTTATTGTTGTTATTGTGTGTTATTGTGTGTTACTGTGTGTGTTATTGTGTGTTATTGGTGTTATTGTGTGTTTTCTGGTTGGTTAATTGTGTGTTAAATTTTGTGTGTTATTGTGTGTTCTGGTGTGTTATTGTGTGTTATTGTGTGTTATTGTGTGTTACTGTGTGTGTTATTGTGTGTTATTGTGTGTTATTGTGTGTACTGTGTGTGTTAATTTTGTGTTATTGTGTGTGTTATTGGTGTTAATGTGTGTGTTATTGTGGTTATTGGTGTTATTGTGTGTTACTGTGTGTGTTATTGTGTGTTATATTGGTTGTGTTATTGTGGTTATTGTGTGTTACTGTGTGTGTTATTGTGTGTTACGTGTGTGTTATTGTGTATTATTGTGTGTTATTGTGTGTTACTGTGTGGTTATTGTGTGTTATTGTGTGTTATTGTGTGTTACTGTGTGTGTTATTGTGTGTTAAATTTTGTTTTGTTATTGTTGTGTTATTGTGTGTTACGTGTGTGTTATTTTTTGTGTTATTGTGTGTTATTGTGTGTTACTGTGTGTGTTATTGTGTTATTGTGTGTGTTATTGTGTGTTATTGTGTGTTACTGGTGTGTTATTGTGTGTTAGTGGTGTTATTGTGTGTTTACTGTGTGTGTTATTGTGTGTTACTGTGTGTGTTATTGTGTGTTATTGTGTGTGTATATTGTGTGTTACTGTGTGGTTATTGTGTGTGTTATTGTGTGTTTATTGTGTGTTACAGTGTGGTTATTGTGTGTTTATTTTGTGTTATTGTGTGTTACTGTGTGTGTTATTGTGTGTTTACGTGTGTTTTTATTGTGTGTTATTGTTGTGTTATTGTGTGTTACTGTGTGTGTTATTGTGTTTTTACTGTGTGTGTTTTTTGTGTGTGTTACTGTGTGTGTTATTGTGTGGGGTTATTGTGTGTTACTGGTGTGTTATTGTGTTTACTGTGTGTGTTATTGTGTGTTATTGTGTGTTACTGTGTGTGTTATTGTGTGTTACTGTGTGTGTTATTGTGTGTTTATTGTGTGTGTTATTGTGTGTTACTGTGTGTGTTGTTTGTGTTACTGTGTGTGTTATTGTGTGTTTTTTGTGTGTGTTATTGTGTGTTACTGTGTGTGTTATTGTGTGTTACTGTGTGTGTTTTTGTGTGTGTTACTGTGTGTGTTTCTGTGTGTTATTGTGGTGTTATTGTGTGTTTTCGTGTGTGTGTTATTGTGTGTTACTGTGTGTGTTAATTGTGTGTTTTTTGTGTGTTTTATGTGTGTTACTGTTGTTTATTGTGTGTTACTGTGTGTGTTATTGTGTGTTACTGTGTGTGTTATTGTGTGTTACTGTGTGTGTTATTGTGTTACTGTGTGTTACTGTGTGTGTTACTGTGTGTTACTGTGTGTGTTATTGTGTGTTACTGTGTGTGTTATTGTGTGTTACTGTGTGTTGTTATTGTGTGTGTTATTGTGTGTTACTGTGTGTGTTATTGTGTGTTACTGTGTGTGTTATTGGGGTGTTTTGTGTGTTATTGTGTGTTACTGTTGTGTTTATTGTGTTACTGTGTGTTACTGGTGTGTTATTTTGTGTTACTGTGGTGTTATTGTGTGTTACTGTGTGTTACTGTGTGTGTTATTGTGTGTTACTGTTTGTTATTGTGTGTTACTGTGTGTGTTATTGTGGTTACTGTGTTGTTACTGAGTGTGTTATTGTGTGTTTCTGTGTGTTACTGGTGTGTTATTGTGTGGGTTACTGTGTGGTGTTATTGTGTGTTACTGTGTGTGTTATTGTGTGTTACTGTGTGTGTTATTTTGTGTTACTGTGTGTGTTTTTGTGTGTTTCTGTGTGTGTTTATGTGTGTGTTATTGTGTGTGTTATTGTGTTACTGTGTTTTTACGTGTGTTACTGTGTGTGTTATTGTGTTACTGTGTGTTACTGTGTGTGTTTATTGTGTTACGTGTGTTACTGTGTTTGTTATTGTGTTACGTGTGTTACTGTGTGTGTTATTGTGTTTACTGTGTGTGTTTTGTGTGTATTGTGTGTGTTATTGGTGTTACTGTGTGTGTTTTTGTGTTTACTGTGTGTGTTTTGTGTTACTGTGTGTGTTTTTTTATGTGTTACTGTGTGGGTTACTGTGTGTTACTGTGTGTGTTTATTGTGTGTTTACTGTGTGTGTTATTGTGTGTAAATGTGTGTGTTACTGTGTGTGTTACTGGGGTGTGTTATTGTGTGTGTTATTGTGTGTTTATTGTGTGTGTTATTGTGTTTACTGTGTGTGTTATTGTTGGGTTTTTGTGGTTTTTACTGGGGTGTGTTTTGTGTGGTGTTATTGTGTGTTTTTTGTGTGTTACTGTGGTGTTTATTGTGTGTGTTATTGTGTGTTACTGTGTGTGTTTACTGTGTGTTTTCTGTGTGTGTTATTGTGTGTTTAAATGTGTGTTACTGTTGTGATTATTTTGTGTTACTGTGTGTGTTACTGTGTGTTACTGTGTGTGTTATTGTGTGTTACTGTGTGTGTTATTGTGTGTTAACTGTGTGTGTTACTGTGTGTGTTATTGTGTGTGTTATTGTGTGTTACTTTGTGTGTTATTGTGTGTTACTGTGTGTGTTATTGTGTGTTACTGTGTGTGTTACTGTGTGTTACTGTGTGTGTTATTGTGTGTTACTGTGTGTGTTATTGTGTGTTACTGTGTGTGTTATTGGGCTGTTACTGTGTGTTACTGGGGTGTGTTATTGGGGTGTGTTATTGTGTGTTACTGTGTGTTACTGTGTGTGTTACTGTTGTGTTATTGTGTGTTACTGTGTGTGTTATTATGTGTTACTGTGTGTGTTACTGTGAGTTACTGTGGTGTTTATTGTGTGTGTTATTGTGTGTTACTGTGTGTGTTTTTATTGTGTTACTGTGTGTGTTACTGTGGGGTGTTATTGTGTGTTACTGTGTGTGTTATTGTGTGTTACTGTGTGTGTTACTGTGTGTGTTACTGTGTGTGTTACTGTGTGTTATTGTGTGTTACTGTGTGTGTTATTGTGTGTTACTGTTGTTAAATGTGTGTTACTGTGTGTTATTGTGTGTTACTGTGTGTGTTATTGTGTGTGTTACTGTGTTTATACTGTGTGTGTTATTGTGTGTTTACTGTGTGTTACGTGTGTTACTGTGTGTTACTGTGTGTGTGTTATTGTGTGTGTTACTGTGTGTGTTATTGTGTGTGTTACTGTGTGTTATTGTGTGTTACTGTGTGTTTATTGTGTATTACTGTGGGGTTTACTGTGAGTGTTATTGTGTGTTACTGTGTGTTACTGTGTGTGTTATTGTGTGTTACTGTGTGTGTTATTGTGTGTTACTGTGTGTTAAATGTTGTGTTATTGTGTGTTTATGTGTGTTACTGTGTGTTACTGTGTGTGTTATTGTGTGTTACTGTTTGTTATTGTGTGTTACTGTGTGTTACTGTGTGTTACTGTGTGTTCTGTGTGTGTTATTGTGTGTTACTGTGTGTTATTGGTTGGGGGTTAAATTGTGTGTTACGTGTGTTTATTCTGTGTTACGTGTGTTACTGTGTGTTATGTGTGTGTTTATTGTGTGTAACTGTTTGTTATTGTGTGTTACGTGTGTGTTATTTTGTTTTTAAATGTGTGTTACTGTGTGGTTATTGTGTGGGTTTCTGTGTTGTTATTGTGTGTGGTTTCTGTGTGTTACTGTGTGTGTTTTGTGTGTTTTGTTTTTACTGTGTGTTACTGTGTGTTTTATTGTGTGTGTTACTGTGTGTGTTATTGTGTGTGTTACGTGTGTTATTGTATGTTACTGTGTGGGTTTTTGTGTGTTACTGTGTGCTACGTTTGTTATTGTGTGGTTACTGTGGGTTTCGTGTTTTTTGTGTGTTTACTGTTGTTACTGTGTTATTTTTATTACTGTGGGGTGTTATTTTGTGTCACTGTGGTTTTCTGTGGTTTCTTTGAGTGTTTTTGTGTGTTACTGGGTTTACTGATGTGTTATTGTGGTTACTAGTGTGTTATTGTGTGTTACTGGTGTGTTATTGTGGTTTACTGTTGTACTGTGTGTGTTATTGTGTGTTACTATGTGTGTTATTGTGTGTTACTGTGTTGGGTTTTGTGTTTACTGTGTGTTACTGTGTTGTTATTTTGTGTACGTGTTTTTATTGTGTTACTAATGTGTGTTTATTTTGTGTTACTGTGTGTGTTATTGTGTGTTACGGTTTTGTTTTCTGTGTGTATATGTTGTTATTGTGTGTTACTGTGTGTTACTGTGTGTTATTGTGTGTACTGTGTTTACTGTGTGTGTTTATTGTGTGTTACGTTGTACTGTGTTTTTACTGTGTGTGTTATTGTGTGTTACTGTGTGTGTTATTGTGTGTTACTGTTGTGGGTTTTTGTGTGTTACTGGTGTGTTATTGTGTGTGTACTGTGTGTGTTACTGTGTGTTATTGTGTGTGTTATTGTGTGTTACTGTGTGTTATTGTGGTTACGGTGTTTTGTGTGTTACTGTGTGTACTGTGTGTGTTATTTTGTGTTACTGGGGTGTTATTGCGTGTTACTGGTGTATTGGTGTTTACGTGTGTTACTGTGTGTGTTTATTGTGTGTTAAATGTGTGTATGTGGTTTATTGTGTGTTTTCTGTGTGTGTTATTGTGTTACTGTGTGTTTTCTGTGTGTGTTATTGTGTGTTACTGTGTGTTACTGTGTGTGTTATTGTGTGTTACTAGTGTGTTTATTGTGTGTTACTGGTGTGTTATTGTGTTAAATGTGTTTTACTGGTGTGTTATTGTGTGTTACTGTGTGTTACTGTGTTGTTATTGTGTGTTACTATGTGTGTTATTGTGTGTTACTTGTGTTATTGTGTGTTACTGTGTGTTACTGTGTGTGTATTGTGTTTACTATGTGTGTTTGTGTGACTCTGTTTTGTTATTGTGTTTACTGTGTGTTACGTGTGTGTATTGTGTGTTACTGTGTGTTTATTGTGTGTTACAAGTGGTTACTGGTGTTACTGTGTGTGTTATTGTGTGTTACGTTTTTACTGTGGTGTTATTGTGTGTTACGTGTGTGTATTTGTTACTGTTTTGGTTATTGGTGTTACGTGTTGTTAATTGGTGTTACTGTGTGTGTTATTGTGTGTTACTGTGTTGTTATTGTGTGTACTGTTGTACGTGTGGTTATTGTGGTTACTATGTGGTTTATTGTGTGTTACTGTGTTTACTGTGTGTGTTATTGTGTGTTACTGTGTGTTACTGTGTGTGTTATTGTGTGTGTTACTGTTGTTACTGTGTGTGTTATTGTGTGTTATGTGTGTGTTATTGTGTGTACTGTGTGTTACTGTGTGTGTTATGTGTGTGTTATTGTGTGTTACTGTTTGTTACTGTGTGTGTTATTGTGTTTACTGTGTGTGTTATTTTGGGGTTACTGTGTGTTATGGGTGTTATTTGTGTTTACGTTGTTACTGTGTGTGTTATTGTGTGTTACTGTGTGTGTTATTGTGTGTTACTTGGGGTGTTACTTGTGTGTTATTGTTGTTACTGTGTGTTTTTGTGTGTTACTGTGTGTGTTATTGGTGTTACTGTGTTTACTGTGTTTACTGTGTGTGTATTGTGTGTTAAATAGTGTGTTATTGTGTGTTTTCTGTGTGTGTATGTGTGTTACTGTGTGTGTTATGGTGTTACTGTGTTGTTATTGTGTGTTACTGTGTGTGGTTACTGTGTTTACGTGTGTTATTGTGTGTTTAAATGTGTGTTTTTGTGTGTTACTGTGTGTGTTATTGTGTGTTACTGTGTGTTACTGTGTGTGTTATTGTGTGTTACTGTGTGTGTTATTGTGTGTTACTGTGTGGTTATTGTGTGTTACTGTGTGTTACTGTGTGTGTTATTGTGTGTGTTACTGTGTGTTACGTGTGTGTTATTATGTGTTACTGTGTGTGTTATTGTGTGTTACGTGTGTGTTATTGTGTGTTACTTTTGTGTTACTTTTGTGTTATTGTGTGTTACTAGTGTGTGTTATTGTGTACTGTGTGTGTTATTGTTTTGTTACTGGTGTACTGTGTGTGTTATTGTGTGTACTATGAGTTTTGGGGTGTTACATTGGTTTTGTTATTGTGTGTTACTGTGTGTTACTGTGTGTGTTATTGTGTGTTACTGTTGTCTGTTTGTTATTGTGTGTTACTGTGTTGTTATTGTTGTTACTGTGTGTTACTGTGTGTGTTATTGTGTGTTACTGTGTGTGTTATTGTGTGTTACTGTGTTACGGTGTGTTATTGTGTGTTACTGTGTGTTTCTGTGGTTTATTGTGTTTACGTGGGTTTCTGTGTGTGTTAAATTTGTTACTGTGTGTTACTGTGTGTTTATTGTGTGTTACTGTGTGTTACTGTGTGTGTTATTGTGTGTACTGTTGTTACTGTGGTTTATTGGTGGTTACTGTGTGTATTGGGGTGTTATTGTGTGTTACTGTGTGTGTTATTGTGTGTTACTGTGTGTGTTATTGTGTGTTACTGGTGTTACTGGGGTTACTGTGTGTGTTTATTGTGTGTTATTGTGTTACTGTGGTGTTTATTGTGTTTACGTGTGTTACTGTGTGTGTTATTGTGTGTTACTGTGTGTTACTGTGTGTGTTATTGTGTGTTACTGTGTGTTCTGTGTGTTTCTGTGTGTGTTATTGTGGTTATTGTGTTACTGTGTTTTAGTTTATGGTGTTATGTGTGTTATGTGTGTATTGTGTGTGTTATTGTGTGTTATTGTGTGTTACTGTTGTTTTTTGTCTGTTACTGTGTGTTACTGTGTGTGTTATTGTGTGTTACGTGTGTTACTGTTGTGTTAATGTGTGTTACTGTGTGTTACTGTGTGTGTTATTGTGTGTTACTGTGTTTATTGTGTGTTACTGTTGTGTTATTGTGTGTTACTGTGTGTTAATGTGTGTACTGTGTGTGTTATTGTGTGTTACTGTGTGTTTTCTGGTGTGTTATTGTGTGTTACTGTCGTGTTATTGTGTGTTACTGTGTGTGTTATTGTGTGTTTTCTGTGTGTTACTGGTGTGTGTTATTGGTGTATGGTGGTTATTGGTGTTACGTGTTTCTGTGTGTGTTATTGTTGTTACTGTGTGTGTTGCTTGTGTGTTTCTGTGTGTTGTGTGTGTTACTGCATGTGTTATTTTTTGTTACTGTGTTTACTGTGTGTGTTACTGTGTGTTACTGTTGCTACTGTGTTTTTATTGTGTGTTAAATGTTGTGTTACTCTGTGTGTTATTGTGTGTTACGTGTGTTACTGTGTGTGTTATTGTGTGTTACTGTGTGTTACTGTTGTGTTTATTGTGTGTTACTGTGTGTGTTGCTGTGTGTTTACTGTTTGTACTTTTGTTATTGTGTGTACTGGTTGTTACTGTGTGTGTTTATTGTGTGTTTCTGTGGTGTTACTGTGTGTTATGTTTTTCTACTGTGTGTTATTGTGTGTTACGTGTGTGTTACTCGTGTGTATTGTTGTTACTGTGTGTTACTGTGTGTTATTTTGTGTTACTGTTGTGTTTTCTCTGTGTGTTACTGTGTGTGTTAAGGGGGTGGTTATCTGTGTGTTCCTGTTTTTTATGTGTTTACCCGTGTGTTACTGTGTGTTACTGTGTGGGTTTTTGTGTTTTCTGTGTGTGTTACTCTGTGTGTTATTGTTTTGTTACTTGTGTGTTACTGTGTGTTAACTGTGTGTTATTGTGGTTTTCTGTTTTGTTACTCTGTGGTTTTTACTGTGTGTGTGTTGCTGGTGATGTTATATTTTGATGCTACAACCCTCCCCCCCTCTCTTCTCCCTCATTAACTCCCTCTTTTTTCATCTTCTCTGCCTTATTTTTCCCCTCTCTCCTTTCTCTTAAACCCTCTTCCCTCGACATCAATGTTTACCTACAAGTATCCTGTGCGTTTTTCTCTGTATATAACTTCGCCTTAACAGACCCGTGTTGCCAACATTTCCCCTTTATGTATCGTTTTCCACACCAGCTGCCACACACCACCACAGGGCAAAACACAACACACAAAACACACACACACCACACACACACAAAAACACACACCACACACACACACACACACAACACACACACACAATACACACACCTTTTAAAACCCATCTATTAAGCCCATTTCCCCCTCCCTCTAACCCATTCGTATCCCCCACACGGGCCTCCCTCCCATCTTACGAACTCACGACAGAGCTTTCGTAAATCAACGGAGAATCGTGAACAGTGATGGGAATAAGGGGTTGCTGGAGGTGGCGGTGTGTGGCAACTGTGTTTGTGTTGGTAATCTTACTAATGCAATGAGGGGGTTGCCAAGTGTCGCCATCTGCAGATTTATATTTTGTCTCTTATTGTTTCTGGAGGGAGAGAGAGAAAGAGAGAGAGAAAGAAAGGAGAGAGAGAGAGAGAGAAGAGAGAAAAGAGAGGAGAGAGAGAGAGGGTGAGGGGGATGATCTGCAGTTACACAAGGGGGGAGGGGAAGGGGGAGGAAGGGTGGGGGAGGGGGAATTAATTTAAGAATTACTTATTTGATATTCTTAAGTTGTTCCCCCGCCTGTCTTCCTGTCTTCCTTCTTCCTTCCCTTTCTGTCTTTCTGTCTTCCTGTCTTACTGTCTTCCTGTCTTCCTGTCTTACTGTCTTACTGTCTTCCCCGTCTTACTGTCTTTCCCGTCTTACGGTCTTCCGTCTTACTGTCTTCCTGTCTTACTGTCTTCCTGTCCCTTTCTGTCTTCCCGTCTTCCGTCTTACTGTCTTACTGTCTTCCTGTCTTACTGTCTTCCTGTCTTACTGTCTTACTGTCTTCCTGTCTTACTGTCTTCCTGTCTTACTGTCTTACTGTCTTCCTGTCTTACTGTCTTACTGTCTTTCCCGTCTTACTGTCCCTTTCTGTCTTCCTGTCTTACTGTCTTCCTGTCTTACTGTCTTACTGTCTTACTGTCTTCCTGTCTTACTGTCTTCCTGTCTTACTGTCTTACTGTCTTCCTGTCTTACTGTCTTCCTGTCTTACTGTCTTCCTGTCTTCCTGCTTCTGTCCTTAACGTCTTACTGTCTTACTGTCTTCCCGTCTTACTGTCTTCCCCGTCTTACTGTCTTACTGTCTTCCTGTCTTAATTCTTACTGTCTTACTGCCCTTCCCGTCTTCCTTTTTACTGTCTAACGTCTTCCTGTCTTTCCCGTCTTCCCGTCTTACTGTCTTACTGTCTTCCTGTCTTACTGTCTTCCTGTCTTACTGTCTTCCTGTCTTACTGTCTTCCTGTCTTACTGTCTTCCTGTCTTCCTGTCTTACTGTCTTCCTGTCTTCCTGTCTTCCTGTCTTACTGTCTTCCTGTCTTACTGTCTTCCTGTCTTACTGTCTTCCGTCTTCCTGTCTTACGTCTTACTGTCTTCCTGTCTTCCTGTCTTCCTGTCTTACTGTCTTCCTGTCTTACTGTCTTACTGTCTTCCTGTCTTCCTGTCTTACTGTCTTCCTGTCTTCCTGTCTTCCTGTCTTCCTGTCTTCCTGTCCCTTTCGTCTTCCTGTCTTACTGTCTTCCTTTTTCCTTCTGTCTTCCTGTTTTTTACTGTCTTTCCCGTCTTACTGTCCTTCCTGTTCTTCCTGTCTTCCTGTCTTTCTATCTTCCTGTTTTCCCTTCTTACGTCTTCCTGTTTTCCCCCGTCTTACGGTCTTCCTGTCTTACTGTCTTCCTGTCTTACATGTCTTCCTGTCTTCCTCCCTTACTGTTTCCTGTCTTCCTTACTGACTTCCTGTTTCCTTGCTTTTCTTCCTGTCTTCCTTACTGTCTTCCTGTCTTCCCTTACTGTCTCCTGACTTACTGTTCTTCCTGTCTTACTGTCTTCCTGTCTTACTGTCTTTCTGTCTTACTGTCTTGCTGTCTTCCTGTCTTCCTTACTGTCTTCCTGTCTTCCTTACTGACTTCCTGTCTTCCTTACTGTCTTCCTGTCTTCCTTACTGTCTTCCTGTCTTCCTTACTGTCGTCCTGACTTACTGTCTTCCTGTCTTACTGTCTTCCTGTCTTACTGTCTTTCTGTCTTACTGTCTTGCTGTCTTCCTGTCTTCCTTACTGTCTTTCCTGTCTTCCTGTCTTCCCCTTACTGTTTCCTGTCTTCCTTACTGTCGTCCATGACTTTACTGTCTTCCTACTTCTGTCTTCCTGTCTTACTGTCTTTCTGTCTTACTGTCTTGCTGTCTTCCTGTCTTCCTTACTGTCTTCCTGTCTTCCTTACTGACTTCCTGTCTTCCTTGCTGTTTTCCTGTATTCCTTACTGTCTTCCTGTCTTCCTTACTGGTTTCCTGTCTTCCTGTCTTCCTTACTGTCTTCCTGTCTTCCTTACTGATTTCTTGTCTTGCTGTCTTCCGTACTGTCTTCCTGTCTTCCTTACTGTCTTCCTGTCTTCCTTACTGTCTCCCTGTCTTCCTTACTGTTTTCTTGTCTTCCTGTCTTCCTTACTGTTTTCTTGTCTTCCTGCCTTTCCCTTTCTGTCTTCCTGTCTCCTTGTCTTCCTTACTGTCTTCCTGTCTTCCTTACTGTCTTCCTGTCTTCCTTACTGTCTTCCTGTCTTCCTTACTGTCTTCCTGTCTTCCTTACTGTTTTCTTGTCTTTCTATCTTCCTTCCTGTCTTCCTTACTGTCTTCCTGTCTTCCTTACTGTCTTCTGTCTTCCTTACTGTCTTCCTGTCTTCTTTGCCTTCCTTCTGTCTTCCCGTTTTTCCTGTCTTCCTTACTGTCTTCCTGTCTTCCTTACTGTCTTCCTTCGTCTTCCCGTCTTCCTTACATCTTTCTGTCTTCCTATCTTCCTTACTGTCTTCCTGTCTTCCTTACTATCTTTCTGTTTTTTTCCCGTCTTCCTTATGTCTTCCCGTCTTCCTTACTGTCTTCCTGTCTTCCTGTTCTTCCTACTTTTCTTCCTGTCCCCTTTCCCTTTCTGTCTTCCTGTCTTCCTTACTGTCTTCCTGTCTTCCTTGCGTCTTCTTTTCTTCTCTCTTACTGTCTTCCTGCCCTTTCCTTACTGTTTTTGTCTTTTATCTTCCTTACTGTCTTCCTGTCTTCCTTACTGTCCCTTCCCTGTCTTCCTTACTGTCTTCTGTCTTTTCCTTACTGTCTTCCTGTCTTCCTTACTGTCCAGTAGTCCACGGTAGTCACAGTAATCACGGCAGTCCAGTAGTCCAGTAGTCACGGTAGTCGCGGTAGTACAAATTGTCACGGTAGTCCGGTAGTCCACGGTAGTCCCCAGTATCACGGTAGTCACGGTTCACAGTAGTCACAGTAGTCACGTAGTCCCGTAGTCATGTAGTCACCGTAGTCACGGTAGTCACGGTAGTCACGGGAGTCACAGAGTCACGGTGTCATAGTCACGGTATTTACGGTAGTCACAGTTTTACAGTAGTCACGGTAGCCACAATAGTCACGGTAGTCACAGCATTCACAGTAGTCACGGTAGTCACAATAGTCACGGTAGTCACAGTATTCACAGTAGTCACGGTAGTCACGGTAGTCACAATAGTCACAGTAGTCACAGTGGTCACGGTAGTCACAGTATTCACAGTAGTCACGGTAGTCACAATAGTCACGGTAGTCACGGTAATCACGGTAGTCACGGTAGTCACGGTAGTCACGGTAGCTCACCGATAGTCACACGTATTCCAGTAGTCGCAAGTAGTCACAGTAGTCATCGGTAGTCAGAGTGTCACAGTAGTCACGTTATTCACCAGTTAGTCACGGTAGTCACAGTGTCATCGGTACCACAGTGCATCGTCACGATACGTCACAGTAGTAAATGTAGTCAAAATAGTCTCAGTAGTCACGGTGTCACGGAGTCACAGTAGTCACGGTTCTCGGTAGGGTACTGTAGTACTGTAGTAACAGTAGTCACAAGTCACAGTATTCACAGTAGTCACGTTAGTCACAGTAGTCACGGTAGTCACAGTAGTCACAGTAGTCACGGTAGTCACAGTAGTCACAGTAGTCACGGTAGTCACTGTAGTCACAAGTCACAGTAGTCACGGTATTCTTGGTAGTCACAGTAGTCACGGTAATCACAGTAGTCACAGTAGTTACAGTAGTCACGGTAGTCACAATAGTCACAGTGGTCACGGTAGTCAGAGTAGTCACAGTAGTCACGGTAGTCACAGTAGTCACAGTAGTCACGGTAGCCACAATAGTCACAGTAGTCACGGTAGTCACAATAGTCACAGTAGTCACGGTAGTCACACGCGTCGGACACGGTAGTCACAGTCTAGTCACAATTAGTCACCAGATAGTCACAATAGTCACAATAGGTTCGGTAGTCCCAGTAGTCACAGTAGCCACAGTAAGTCACGGTAGTCTCAGAGTAGTCCCGTAGCCATAGTAATCAGGTAGGTAGGTCTTCGGTAGTCACAATAATCACAGTCAGTCTCAGTAGTCAGTAGTCCAGTAGTCACTGTAGTCATGTAGCACAAGTCACAGTGCTCACAATAGTTCGGAGTCACGGTAATCACAGTAGTCCATGTCAGTAGTCACATTAGTCACTAGTTTGTCGTCAGTAGTCTACAGTAGCCATTTAGATAATCATGGTAGTCTCGGTAGTCACAATAATCACAGTGTCTAGTAGCAGTAGTCACAGTAGTCCTGTGTCACTGCCTCAGTCACTGTAGCCATTAAGTCACAGGTAGGTCACAATAGTACGGTAGTCACGGTTAATCACAGTAGTCACAGTAGTCACAGTAGTCACTGTAGTCACGAGTAGTCACGGTAGTCACGGTAGTCACGCGGTAGTCACCGCAAATTTTCGAATTTTTGTTCTCTTTCATCGTTGTGTGGCGTAAGGGCGGGGGGGATTGGGAGGAGGCCCAGGGGGAGGGGGGAAAGGAAGGTTAGAAGATGGGGGTAGGGAAGGCAGCATAGGGGGAATGTAGGGAGGAAAGGGAAGAGGAGAGGGAGAGAGGAAAAGGGTTTGAGAAGTGAAGAGGGGAGGGAGGAGCGGGAGGGAATGAGGAAGGGGTGAGAGGGTGGGATTGAGAGGGTGAGTGGGAGGGAGGGAGGGACGGATAGTGAATCGGAGGGACCCCTTCCCAAAGCCCACACGGGATGGAGGGTGAATTGTTTTATATCAGTTAACACTAAAGAGTGCGCAGCACAGTATGGAACCCAACACATGTCAAGCACGTCAAGATAACTAGAGGAAAGTGTAAAAGGTTTGCCGACAAGACTGTCCCAGAGCTGTGGGGAATGTCCTACGAGGAGAGGTTAAGTAGAAAATCAACCTGACGCGGACACTGGATCGCGTTGGTAGGAATGGGGGGTGTAAGAGGACATGATAACAAAACATACAAAAATACTTGAGGGGGGGGGTGGGGAGGGGAAATCAACAATGTGGGACAGAGACAAGATGTTCCAGAGATTGGGACACAGCAACAAGATGTCAACTGTTGGAAGTTGAGACTCTTCAGTACAGTTATCATGCATACTGGGATAGGACTGAGCATAGTGATGTCAAGTGGAGGCAGGATCCATACCATAGACTTTAAGAAGAGTATGATATAGCTCGTGGAGCACGGGAAGAGTGACCTTGTAGGCGACCAGTGAAGAAGCGCGGCCCGGACATGTGAATCGACCCCAGCCAACCACAACTGAGTACACACTCAGCGCACAACACAACAAACAACACACTCACTCCAACACACCTCAAACACTCTTCCACACTCACACACACAATCCGTTACTATGCAGGTGGTCTATACGAACGCCCTGACTGAATCGCTCAGCACTGACAAACGCGTCCTGCTGCGAATCCAGCTGAATTAAACAGTCAAACAGATGCGTGAAATGTTGACAACTTGTGGGGAGCGGGAGGGAAAGTGACGGGCGGGGGAAATCAAGGGGAAGGAGAGAGGGGGTAGGAGCACAGTGAATGGTGGAAAAGGGGGACGGTAGGATGGAGGGGTAGGTAGTGGATGGTGGGAAAGAGGGGGTGGAAGCTGGAGGGAGTTTAGGGGAAGAAGGAAGTGGATGGATGGTGAGATGGGAGGACCCTCGGTTAGTGAATAGGTAGGAGAAAAAAGAAGGGGGATGAGGAACAATTGGAAGTGAGTGTAAGGAAGAGAAAGTGGAAAAGGATTTTCTGATGTGTTGCCTACCTATTCTATATGATAGTTACCACTGTGGTAACACAGCAGTGTGTTGCTACACTATTCTATATGATAGTTACACTGTGGTAAACCAGCGACCTGTGTTGGCTACCACTATTCTATATGGATAGTTACACTGTGGTAACTCCCAGCAGTGTGTTGCCTACACTATTTATATGATAGTTACACTGTGGTAACACCAGCAGTGTGTTGCTACACTATGTTTTTGATGTTACAACTGTCGTAACACCAGCAGTGTGTTGTACACTATTTATATGATAGTTACCACTGTGATACACAGCATGTGTTGCTACACTATTCTATATGATAGTTACACTGTGGTAAACACCAGCAGATGTGTTGCTACACTTATTTTATATGATAGTTACACCGGTGTAACACCAGCAGTGTGTTGCCTACAATATTCTAGATGATAGTACACTGTGAAAACACAAGCGTGTGTTGCTACTCTATTCTATTGATAGTTACACAGTAGGTAACACCAGCAGTGTGTTGTACACTATTCTGTATGATAGTTACACAGTGGTTACAACTGCAGTGGTTGCTTCACTATTTATGATAGTTACACTGTGGTGAACTCAGCAGCTCAGTGTGTTGCTAACACTACTTCTTATATGATAGTTACACTTGTTGGTAACACCAGCAGTGTGTTTCGACTTACACACTATTCTATAGATAGTTCACTTGTGTGATAACACAGCAGTGTGTTGCTTACATCTAATCTATATGTAGTTACACAGTAGTACTCCAGCAGTGTGTTGCTGGCTACACTATTCTGTTCCTCTATGATAGTTCACTGTGGTAACACCAGCAGTGTGTTGCTACTTTCTATATGATAGTTACACTGTGGTAACACCAGCAGTGTGTTGCTACACTATTCTATATGATAGTTACCACTGTAGGATAACACAGCAGTGTGTTGCTACACTATTCTATATGATAGTTACACTGTGGTAACACCTGCAGTGTGTTGCTACACTATTCTATATGATAGTTACACTGTGGTAACACAGCGTGTGTTGCTACACTATTCTATTGAATTGTTACACTGTGGTAACACCAGCAGTGTGTTGCTAACTATTTATATGATAGTTACACTGTTGGTAAACACCTCCAGCAGTGTGTTGCTACATATTCTATATGTATAGTTACCACGGTGGATAACCCAGCAGTGTTGTTGCTCACTATTCTATAATTGATTAGTTACACTGGTGGTAACACCAGCAGTGTGTTGCCTACACTAATTCTGAAATGATAGTTAACTGTAGGTAACACCAGCATGTGTGTTGCTACATATTCTATATGATAGTTTACACTGTGGTAACACTAGCAGTGTGTTGCTACATATTCTAGATGATGTTACACTGTGGTAACACCAGCAGTGTGCTCTACACTATTCTATATGATTAGTCTACACTGTGGTACACCAGCAGTGTGTTGTTACACTATTCTGTCCTGGTTACCCTTGGAGGTCTTATTTCCGGGATCGCACGCCCTCCTCCGCGGCCGGTCCATGACCAGGCCGCCCGATGGACAGGCGCCTCCTGATCCCTAGCTATGGCTGTTACTGCAGGCCGCACGCTGTCCAACGTTACGAGCCAGTCAGCCCACAGGATGATCCGGCACTGACTTTAGGTATCTATCCAGCTCTATCTTGAAGGCAGCAGGGGTCTCTTGAAGGACAAGCCAGGGGTCTTGAAGGCTGCCAGGGGTTTATTGGCAATTCCTACCTAATGCTTGATGGGGGGGCTGTTAACAGTTTTGGGCCCCGGAAACTTATGGTGTTTTCTTCTTAGGTGTACCTCAATGGCGCCCCTACTTTTTATTGGGGGCTTTTTGCAATCGCCTGCCAGTCTTTTACTTTCGTAGGGAGTGATTTCTGTGTGCAGATTTGGGGACATTCCTTCCAAAGATTTTCCAAGGTGTTAGATGTAGATTAGATATATCTCTCCTCCTAGCTTTCCAACGTAGTACAAGTCAAGTGCTTCCAAGCGTTTCCAGTAGTTAAGGTGCTTGTCAGAAATCATTATACGTTGAGTAAAGGATCTTGTACAACTCTTAGATCTGCGATTCACCTGCTTTGAATGGAGCATGTTAATGTACAGCTGTTATTCTAGACTAGAGAGAACAAGTGATTTGAAAGGATCATCATGGGACTTGGCATCTCTCGTTTTGAAATTCTCATATCCATCCTATCAGATTTTCTTTGCACTGCGATCGTGGCACTTGTTGTGAGCTGAAGTGAGATCCTTCAGACATTATATCACAGGGTCCTTACATTATTTTTCACTCTTTGTATGGCCGGAGTCAGTAGTATACTCTTTCTAGTTATTAACTACCTCCAGTTTTTATAACGAGTAGTTGGAATTATGTCCTATTGTACATTCATTATTGTTTACCGTTGCCCACTGGAAAACTTTTGTGTATATCTTCTTGGGGTTTAACCGCGTCTCAGCAGATGACAGCCTCATGCAGATCTAGTATATCCGCAAAGGTATGATACAGGTGCTGTGGTGTATTCTCTGTTTATGTTGATATGAGGATAAGGAATAAGATGGGGGGAGTAATCTGTGCCTTGTTGGTAACAGAGCCTCTTCACTATGGCAGCCTCCGCGATTTAACTCTGTGGATCCACTACTCTTTGTGTTCGATTTGTTGGAAGTTGAAGATCCATCTCCCACTTTCCCCGTTATTCTTTTTTTTAGCACGTATTTTATGGGCCTATTTTGCCATTTGATCGCAGTTGTCAACATGCTTTTGCAAAGTCTGTGTATATTACATCTCATGCATTTCTGATTTTCTTCCAGTGCATCCAAGGCCATGTCATAGTGATCAATTAGTTGTGATATCATGTGGGTCGTTCGAACACGTGGAAAGGCGGTAAAGAAATACTCACGCAGGCTGGAAGTAACGTTTTTATAATTTACGGAAATTATAAGTGGAAGCGCCCTAACACGCCGTGACCTCGAATACCTTGCTCACTCTCGTAAGGACTAACCCCAGTACCCATATGTGGAGGGGGGTGTTGAAAATATGCTGGGGTCAGACAATATGAACACAAGACTGTGATTCACGCAGAGTCGGTTGGTAGTGTGTCATTACTGGTACACTGGTTACTGGTAACGGGTTTTACTACTACTGAGAGTGTGAGCAGGAGCGGATCCTGCCCTGAACCCATGTTGCCCTGATTGTGCAGATTTTGGGAATCCACAGGTGATTTGCAATCCTGCTTTTAGCACATCTTTCAAAGATTTTTATGATGTGGGTTGTCAGAGCTATTGGCTTATAGTTCTTAGCTAATGCTTTGCTGCCACCTTTATGGCAGCTCCGGGGCTAGATACGTTGTTTTAAGTGACTGGTGGAATTTCACCCATGTCCAAGCTCCTCTCCTCCATAGTGTACTTAGGACACGCGTGATCGAGAGAGGGGTTTCTTGCAGTTCTTAATGAAAAACAGAGTCCACGGAGTCTGGGCCCGGCCAGGGCTGAGTGCATAGGCATGTTGTCAATGGCTTTTTCGAAATCTATCGGAGTTAGGGTAATGTCAGAAATCTGGCATACATTTATGGAGTTTAGGCTATTCATGAAATCATTTGGGTCGTCGATCTCAGACCGAATTAGTGGTGCACATAAACACAGAGTCGTACTGGGGATTTCAATATTTTCAACTCATTTCTTTTTTGTCATCTGTGTATGTCCATCATGTCTGAGTAAGGGCCCGATACTAGTTTGGTAATTTGCCTTGTTTTGGCATATGAAAGAAATTATTTTGTATTCTTTCAATTTCCTAATAGCTTTAAGCTCTCCTCCTGCCTCTCACTGGTTCGGTAAGAGTCCTTTTAGCTTAAGTTCGATAGTTTCCACTTCCCTGGTCGCGCCCCCCCTTCGTTGTATCAGATATTCTAGCACTCCTGAGGAGACTCAGTGATCTCTTCGTCGTCTTCTGTAGAGGGAGCAGTCTTTTTCGCTACAGTGCTACTCCTGCTCTTCTTCTTTTCTTAGGGGAATACCTGGAGGTTACGCTGGGAGGTTGTTCCGGGGCCTTCAACGCCCCCACGCGGCCGAGTCCATGACCAGGCCTCCCGATGGAATCAGGCTGATCAACTAGGCTGTTATGCTGGCCGCACGCTCACAGTTCGCCAACGTACGAGCCACCAAGCCCGGCTGATCCGGCCACTGACTTTTGGTATCTGTCCAGCTCTCTCTGAAGGGCAGCCAGGGGTTTATTGGCAATTCCCCTAATGCTTTCGATGGGAGGCTGTTGAACAGTTTGGGCCTCGCGACACTTATGGTGTTTTCTCTTAGTGTACCAATCGGCCGCCCTACTTTTTATTGGGGGCTTTTTTTGCATCGCTGTCCCAGTTTTTACTTTCGTAGGGAGTAGTGATTTCTGTGTGCTAGAGTTGGGACCATTCCTTCACCAAATTTTCCAAGTGTAAGATTATGATATATCTCTCCCTCCTGCGTGCAACGCAGTACAAGTCAAGTGCTTCCAAGCGTTTTCCCAGTAGTTAGGTGCTTGACAGACCTTATCGTGCCAGTAAAGGATCTCTGTACACTCTCGAGATCTGCGATTTCACCTGCTTTGGAATGGAGATGTTAATGTACAGCAGTATTCACAGCCTAGGAGAGAACAAGTGATTTGGAACTAGCGAGTCATCTGGCTTGGCATCTTCGTTTGAAAGTTCTCATTATCCATGTCCTATCGATTTTCTTTGCACGTTTGCTGATCGTGGCACTGTTGTGATCCTTGAAAGTGAGTCCTCAGACTTTACTATCCTCCAGGTCCCTTACATTATTTTTCCGCTCTATTGTATGGCCGGAGTCAGTGTATACTCTCTGTTCTAGTTATATCTCCTCAGTTTTCCATAACGGAGTAGTTGGAAATTTGTCCTCATGAACAATCATATTGGTTACGTTGCCCACTGGAAAACTCTTGTTTATATCTTCTTGGAGGTTAAACCGCGTCTCAGCAGGATGACAGCCGACATGCAGATCCTTGTATCATCCGCAAAGGATGATACGGTGCTGTGGTGTATGGTGAATATGTACACTTTTTCTATATGACAGTTACACAGTGGGCACACCAGCCCCGTTCTGTTATTTACACAGCAGTATTTCAGCCTAGATAGAACCAGTAAAGGTTCTGTAGTTATCAACCTCTTGTTTTGAAGGTTCTAGTTATCCATCTCTTGTTGTAGGTTTCCTAGTAATCAATCCCTTGTGTTGAATCTTTTATTTGTCCTATCCTTGTTTTGATTAAGTTCTAGTTGCCAAACTTGTCCATGGCATCCCGACACTTGTGTTAGTAACAATTGTTGTGATCTTGAAGATGAGATCTGGACATTATCACTCACAGGTCTCTCACGTTTGACCCACGTTTGGAGTAGTTCGAGGATTGTCTTGTCGCCTTGTTCTTATTCTCTGAGTCATGTTTTTATGTCGATCCATTCATTCCCTGACGTATAACTGAAATTTATCCACAAAAGTATATATTGTTGTCAGTGGTCCACTGAAGACTTGTTAAAATCTGAGGTCAACTGTAAGACTTGATTTACATTTCATAGAGTGTCTTGGTGTTGTAAGGACCTCCAGTATCTGTGGAAAGTATTCGACGCTTTGGATAAAAATGCAACGATCCTCTCCACCCCCATGTCCCCTCCATCCTCGTTAGTACCAATCAGAAACACCCCCAACTGTGCCCCCATACTACATTAACCCCCCCTTCCCCTCAGCCTCATATAACAACGGTCCACAAATTGAAGGAAGTCAGTGGAATCTCTCAGTGTATATTACACTCCACTCCCTCTGAGTGAATCATATTCCCCTTATTCCCTAATCTACCCCCCTTACTCATGACCTTATTCTCCCCTCCTCCTTCCACTCCCCTCCCCTCACACCGCCTTCTTCCTTTTTCTCTGTCTCCTTTCTTAATACCTGCATCCTTTCTTGCCTTCCTATCAATCACTCTCGTTCTTTCCCTTCCTGGTCTCTTTCTTCTACTTTCGTTCACTCTATTTCTCCTTTTCCTCTATTCCATTAGTTTCTTCCCCCTTCCTAGCATCCTACATCTTGCTTCTCATTCTATCTCTCTCTGCATAACCATTACCCCACAACACTCCCCGACTTCCCACCAACCAACCCCTTGACTCCCTCCCAGAAGCAGCACCTACCCTACAACCCTCACCCTATTGTCTCCCCATCTTTCCTCATCTGCTCCCACATGTGACATTCTGGTCTCCTCTTCCCACCTTTCACCCTTTATCACTCCCTCCCCCTACCCCCCCCATCCTATTCATTCCCTGCATTCAGTCCATCCAAGGATCTGTCGCTCCGACATGAACGCTAACACACTATCACAGTGGCTTTTATCCACTATGTGATGGTGTGACGACCACTAGACAATTTAGGTAAAGTTAATTCGGGTAAAGGTACACATAAGTACAATAGTGTACAATTATGTACATAGTGTTACATTAACTATCAGGATGACCCCCACCTACAAAAAAAAGATTGAGTTATTTCCACTGTGATCCTCGGTAATATCTTGCTATTTAAACGTCAATGCTTTTAAAACAGCTTACCTAACTCGATGTTGTGAAAAACATAGTGTGTCTCATCACTTCCGGTGATTGACTGATGACAGGCGTGGGAAATAAGGTATATCGAGATGGAGGGTGAAAAGCTCCAGCAAGCAGCTGCAGCAGTAACAACAGCACCAGCCAGCAGTAGCTGCTGCAGCAGTAGCAACAACAGCAGCTGTATGCAGCTGCAGCAGTAGCATCCGCATCAGCAGTAGCACTGCAGAAGGTGCAATGCAGCAGCAAACATTACCACTAACAGCAACTGCAAGGAGATAACAGCAGCAACAGTCAAGCAGCATACAGCAACCAGCAGCGGTAACAGAAACAGCACCCCCAGCCAGCAACAACAGGAAAAGCAGCTAAACAGCAGTAACAATAATAGCAGCAACAGCAGCCACGGCAACAGCTAACAACAGCAGCAGCAGCAGCGCGTGTTGACATTGAATAAAAAAAAGCGCGGGAATTAACGCTGGGCTGAGTGGCCGCTTGTTCCGCTCTGCGTCCCCCTCCCCCTCCCCTCATCTCCGCTTACCGTAATTCTCTGTTTTCTCTATTCATGGACCGAGGCAGTGCGATCACTGCCTCTTCTATGTCAAAAAAAAAAATCTGTATCTCGCGTTCGGCATGTAAGGAGGGAAATTATAGGCACTTGGGAGCGCGCCCAGAGACAAAATATTGAGAATTATCAATTTCCCTCCAAAAGCGTCGGAGAAACAAAAAGCTAATCGGGGTGGTGTTAAGTGGGCGAAACAGGCGGTGAAACGTTGTCACAGTGAGTGAGGAGGAGTGACGCTCGGGGCTTCTAACAAGACTTTCACCTTCCCTTACTCTCGTAACACTCCTTCCGTTCGCCTAATATGCCTTACACCTCAGTTACTGGTATAGATATGGTAGGTCTAGGTCAAGCAGAGACAGTGTGAGGAGGCGGCCAGTGTGTCCACACGACGGTGATACTTGTTCTGTACACACACACACAACACACACACACACGCCACACCACTCACACACACACACACACACACCACACACACACACAACACACACGCAACACATACACACACACACACACACACACACACACACACACACACACACCACACACACACACACACACACACAAACACACACACACACACACACACACAACACAACACAGCTACATTACTCCTGCACGTACACTGATAGGACAATGGCGCTTATTACGGCATTGCTGTTCCTAATATTGTGTCCATCAATGAAAGGAGACTTATGCACCACGGTACAATTGTTCACAGCACTGTAGTTCACTGTACCAGCTCACTCTAACAGTGAAAATAACTGAAAATGTCAAGACCTGACATTCTGGGAATAACATTAACTACGAGACTCCGCTTTCCAGCATTTGTAACCGATAAATGTTTGCTGTTATCCGTGTTTGTTATACGTGCAGGTGACCAGTACTGTGTAGCCGGCGTCCACTGTGGGAATAAGTTCGCTTTGAGTGACGTTTTTTGGGTTATCGTGGCGAAGGTCACTATATATGATGACTGTAGTTATGACTGCCTGTCTGAATAAACTTACTTGCTTGCTTGCTTGTTTACTTACTTATTTACTTATTCATTTGTTTAAATGCTTGCTTGCTTATTTACTTGCTTATTTGCTTGCTTACTTGCTTATCTACTTGCTTACTTATTATTTGCTTATTTATTTGCTTGCTTACTTATTATTTGCTTATTTATTTGCTTGCTTACTTATTATTTGCTTATTTATTTTCTTGCTTACTTCCTTGCTCTCATATTGACTTGCTTATTTGCTTATTTACCTACTTCCTTACTCATTATTTGCTTATTATTTGCTTACTAATTTACTAACTAACCGTGAATGTGGTGAGACACAAGACGTCACGGCAGACATAATGACATCATCAACGTCACAGTACAGTGCACAGGTCCTCTGGCGACCTTGATGCAATCATATCCTTGGAAGAGCTCTAGCTCTCGGTCCTCACCTCCTACCCTGGCTCACACCTTCACTTAGTCACTATGACGGTGTTGCTTCTCATATATATATATATATATATAATATATATATATATATATATATATATATATAATATATATATATATATATATATATAATTAGTGGTTTTTTTTACGAGAATCAGCCTTGAAACAGTAAAAAAAAAATATATAGCCTAGAGAACATGGGTTGATGTTCTGTTGGCTAAACGGTGAAAAAACAGTGATGAAAAAAGTCAACGTGCGAGTGTGGGGAGAAAAAAAACGGTGAACAACGGTGCGTGTGTATGAACAACAGTGTCTATGAAAAACGGAAAAACAACAGAATGTACGGAAAACGGCGAACAACGGTACTTGAAAACGGTAAAACAACAGCGTGTGCGAAAAACGGTAATCAAGAACAGAATGTAAGGAAAACGGGGAACAACAGAGGCGTTGTAATGTTAGTACAAAGAAGGAAGGAAGTAGAGATGGAGGGAGATAGTGAGAGGGAGGGGGAGAGGGAGAAGAAGGGAGGCAGGAAGAGGGAGAGTGAGACAGAGGTAGGGGGAAGGGAAAGACAGTGAGAGGGGGAAGAGAGAAGTGAGGGGGGGTGAAGGAGGAAGGAGAGGGATGTAGGAGGATGTTAGTGGGGAGGATGGGTAGGGGAGGAGGGGTAGGAGGAGGATGGGCAGGGGGAGGAGGGGCAGGGGAGGGATAGAGGATGTGGGGGACACCAACGTATCAGTTGTACGGAAGTACCCGCCATATTGATCTTTGGGGAGAGGGGGGAGGGGGAAGAGAGAGGGAGAGAGAGAGAGAGAGAGAGAGAGAGAGAAAGAAGTGAGGGAGAGACTGAGAGAGAAAGTGAGGAAGAGAGAGAGAAAGAGAGAGAGAGAGAGAGTCCTTGATGCGTAGACCAGTTAGCATCACCTCCGACAATCATCTCTCAGCACTGTCTGGCATCTATCACCACTGTTTAGCATCTATCACCACTGTTTAGCATCTATCACCACTGTTTAGCATCTATCACCACTGTTTAGCATCTATCACCACTGTTTAGCATCTATCAGTACTGTTTAGCATCTATCACCACTGTTTAGCATCTATCAGTACTGTTTAGCATCTATCACCACTGTTTAGCATCTATCAGTACTGTTTAGCATCTATCAGTACTGTTTAGCATCTATCACCACTGTTTAGCATCTATCGGTACTGTTTAGCATCTATCACCACTATTTAGCATCTATCAGTACTGTTTAGCATCTATCAGTACTGTTTAGCATCTATCAGTACTGTTTAGCATCTATCACCACTGTTTAACATCTATCGGTACTGTTTAGCATCTATCACCACTATTTAGCATCTATCAGTACTGTTTAGCATCTATCAGCACAGTGTAACATCTATCAGCACTCAAATATTCGTTAAGTTATACCAAGAATTAAGATCCTGGACGTCACCTTACCAGACAGACAAAGCTAATGTAACAGTAATTATGTACAACGTAGATTATACTGGAAAATAAACATGTTATTAGGAGACAGAGGAACTAACGTGCCCAATAAGGCACGTGAAGGTTCTTCTTGCAGTTCTTAATGAACAAGGCACGTAAAGGTTGTTCTTGCAGTTCTTAATGAACAAGGCACGTGAAGGTTGTTCTTGCAGTTCTTAATGAACAAGGCACGTGAAGGTTGTTCTTGCAGTTTCTTAATGAACAAGGCACGTGAAGGTTGTTCTTGCAGTTCTTAATGAACAAGGCACGTGAAGGTTGTTCTTGCAGTTCTTAATGAACAAGGCACGTGAAGGTTGTTCTTGCAGTTCTTAATGAACAAGGCACGTGAAGGTTGTTCTGCAGTTCTTAATGAACAAGGCACGTGAAGGTTGTTCTTGCAGTTCTAATGAACAAGGCACGTGAAGGTTGTTCTTGCAGTTCTTAATGAACAAGCACGTGAAGGTTGTTCTTGCAGTTCTTAATGAACAAGGCACGTGAAGGTTGTTCTTGCAGTTCTTAATGAACAAGGCACGTGAAGGTTGTTCTTGCAGTTCTTAATGAACAAGGCACGTGAAGGTTGTTCTTGCAGTTCTTAATGAACAAGGCACGTGAGGGGTATCTCTTGCAGTTCTTAATGAACAAGGCACGTGAGGGGTATTTCTTGCAGTTCTTAATGAACAAGGCACGTGAGGGGTATCTCTTGCAGTTCTTAATGAACAAGGCACGTGAAGGTTGTTCTTGCAGTTCTTAATGAACAAGGCACGTGAGGGGTATCTCTTGCAGTTCTTAATGAACAAGGCACTTGAGGGGTATCTCTTGCAGTTCTTAATGAACAAGGCACGTGAAGGTTGTTCTTGCAGTTCTTAATGAACAAGGCACGTGAAGGTTGTTCTTGCAGTTCTTAATGAACAAGGCACGTGAAGGTTGTTCTTGCAGTTCTTAATGAACAAGGCACGTGAAAGGTTGTTCTTGCAGTTCTTAATGAACAAGGCACGTGAAGGTTGTCTTGCAGTTCTTAATGAACAAGGCACGTGAGGGGTTATCTCTTGCAGTTCTTAATGAACAAGCACGTGAGGGGTATTTCTTGCAGTTTCTTAATGAACAAGGCACGTGAGGGGTATCTCTTGCAGTTCTTAATGAACAAGGCACGTGAAGTTGTTCTTGCAGTTCTTAATGAACAAGGCACGTGAGGGGTATCTCTTGCAGTTCTTAATGACAAGGCACGTGAGGGGTATCTCTTGCAGTTCTTAATGAACAAGGCACGTGAAGGTTAGTTCTTGCAGTTCTTAATGAACAAGGCACGTGAAGGTTGTTCTTGCAGTTCTTAATGAACAAGGCACGTGAAGGTTGTTCTTGCAGTTCTTAATGAACAAGGCACGTGAAGGTTTGTTCTTGCAGTTCTTAATGAACAAGGCACGTGAAGGTTGATCTTGCAGTTCTTAATGAACAAGGCACGTGTGAAGGTTGTTCTTGCAGTTCTTAATGAACAAGGCACGTGAAGGTTGTTCTTGCAGTTCTTAATGAACAAGGCACGTGAAGGTTGTTCTTGCAGTCTTAATGAACAAGGCACGTGAAGGTTGTTCTTGCAGTTCTAATGAACAAGGCACGTGAAGGTTGTTCTTGCAGTTCTTAATGAACAAGGCACGTGAAGGTATCTCTTGCAGTTCTTAATGACAAGGCACGTGAAGGGTATCTCTTGCAGTTCTTAATGAACAAGGCACGTGAAGGGTATTTTCTTGCAGTTCTTAATGACAAGGCACGTGAGGGGTATTTCTTGCAGTTCTTAATGAACAAGGCACGTGAAGGTTGTTCTTGCAGTTCTTAATGAACAAGGCACGTGAAGGGTATCTCTTGCAGTTCTTAATGAACAAGGCACGTGAAGGGTATCTCTTGCAGTTCTTAATGAACAAGGCACGTGAAGGTATTTTCTTGCAGTTCTTAATGAACAAGGCACGTGAGGGGTATTTCTTGCAGTTCTTAATGAACAAGGCACGTGAAGGTTGTTCTTGCAGTTCTTAATGAACAAGGCACGTGAAGGGTATCTCTTGCAGTTCTTAATGAACAAGGCACGTGAAGGGTATCTCTTGCAGTTCTTAATGAACAAGGCACGTGAAGGGTATCTCTTGCAGTTCTTAATGAACAAGGCACGTGAAGGGTATTTCTTGCAGTTCTTAATGAACAAGGCACGTGAAGGGTATCTCTTGCAGTTCTTAATGAACAAGGCACGTGAAGGTATTTCTTGCAGTTCTTAATGAACAAGGCACGTGAGGGGTATTTCTTGCAGTTCTTAATGAACAAGGCACGTGAAGGTTGTTCTTGCAGTTCTTAATGAACAAGGCACGTGAAGGTATCTCTTGCAGTTCTTAATGAACAAGCACGTGAGGGGTATCTCTTGCAGTCTTAATGAACAAGGCACGTGAAGGTTGTTCTTGCAGTTCTTAATGAACAAGGCACGTGAAGGGTATCTCTTGCAGTTCTTAATGAACAAGGCACGTGAAGGTTGTTCTTGCAGTTCTTAATGAACAAGGCACGTGAAGGGTATCTCTTGCAGTTCTTAATGAACAAGGCACGTGAAGGGTATCTCTTGCAGTTCTTAATGAACAAGGCACGTGAAGGTTGTTCTTGCAGTTCTTAATGAACAAGGCACGTGAAGGTTGTTCTTGCAGTTCTTAATGAACAAGGCACGTGAGGGTATTTCTTGCAGTTCTAAATGAACAAGGCACGTGAGGGGTATCTCTTGCAGTTCTTAATGAACAAGGCACGTGAAGGTTGTTCTTGCAGTTCTTAATGAACAACGCACGTGAAGGTTGTTCTTGCAGTTCTTAATGAACAAGGCACGTGAAGGTTGTTCTTGCAGTTCTTAATGAACAAGGCACGTGAAGGTTGTTCTTGCAGTTCTTAATGAACAAGGCACGTGAAGGTGTTTCTTGCAGTTCTTAATGAACAAGGCACGTGAAGGGTATCTCTTGCAGTTTCTTAATGAACAAGGCACGTGAAGTTGTTCTTGCAGTTCTTAATGAACAAGGCACGTGAAGGGTATCTCTTGCAGTTCTTAATGAACAAGGCACGTGAGGGGTATCTCTTGCAGTTCTTAATGAACAAGGCACGTGAAGGTTGTTCTTGCAGTTCTTAATGAACAAGGCACGTGAAGGGTATCTCTTGCAGTTCTTAATGAACAAGGCACGTGAAGGTGTTCTTGCAGTTCTTAATGAACAAGGCACGTGAAGGGTATCTCTTGCAGTTCTTAATGAACAAGGCCGTGAAGGGTATCTCTTGCAGTTCTTAATGAACAAGGCACGTGAAGGTTGTTCTTGCAGTTCTTAATGAACAAGGCACGTGAAGGTTGTTCTTGCAGTTCTTAATGAACAAGGCACGTGAAGGTTGTTCTTGCAGTTCTTTAATGAACAAGGCACGTGAAGGGTATCTCTTGCAGTTCTTAATGAACAAGGCACGTGAAGGTTGTTCTTGCAGTTCTTAATGAACAAGGCACGTGAAGGGTATCTCTTGCAGTTCTTAATGAACAAGGCACGTGAAGGTTGTTCTTGCAGTTTCTTAATGAACAGGCAAGTGAAGGTTGTTCTTGCAGTTCTTAATGAACAAGGCACGTGAGGGGTATTTCTTGCAGTTCTTAATGAACAAGGCACGTGAGGGGTATTTCTTGCAGTTCTTAATGAACAAGGCACGTGAAGTTGTTCTTGCAGTTCTTAATGAACAAGGCACGTGAAGGGTATCTCTTGCAGTTCTTAATGAACAAGGCACTGAAGGTTGTTCTTGCAGTTCTTAATGAACAAGGCACGTAAGGTTGTTCTTGCAGTTCTTAATGAACAAGGCACGTGAAGGTTGTTCTTGCAGTTCTTAATGAACAAGGCACTGAAGGGTATCTCTTGCAGTTCTTAATGAACAAGGCACGTGAAGGTTGTTCTTGCAGTTCTTAATGAACAAGGCACGTGAGGGGTATTTCTTGCAGTTCTTAATGAACAAGGCACGTGAGGGAGTATTCTTGCAGTTCTTAATGAACAAGGCACGTGAGGGGTATCTCTTGCAGTTCTTATAGAACAAGGCACGTGAAGGTTGTTCTTGCAGTTCTTAATGAACAACGCACGTGAAGGTTGTTCTTGCAGTTCTTAATGAACAAGGCACGTGAAGGTTGTTCTTGCAGTTCTTATGAACAAGGCACGTGAAGTTGTTCTTGCAGTTCTTAATGAACAAGGCACGTGAAGGTTGTTCTTGCAGTTCTTAATGAACAAGGCACGTGAAGGTATCTCTTGCAGTTCTTAATGAACAAGGCACGTGAAGGTTGTTCTTGCAGTTCTTAATGAACAAGCACGTGAAGGGTATCTCTTGCAGTTCTTAATGAACAAGGCACGTGAGGGGTATCTCTTGCAGTTCTTAATGAACAAGGCACGTGAAGGTTGTTCTTGCAGTTCTTAATGAACAAGGCACGTGAAGGGTATCTCTGCAGTTCTTAATGAACAAGGCACGTGAAGGTTGTTCTTGCAGTTCTTAATGAACAAGGCACGTGAAGGTTGTTCTGCAGTTCTTAATGAACAAGGCACGTGAGGGGTATTTCTTGCAGTTCTTAATGAACAAGGCACGTGAGGGGTATCTCTGCAGTTACTTAATGAACAAGGCACGTGAAGGTTGTTCTTGCAGTTCTTAATGAACAACGCACGTGAAGGTTGTTCTTGCAGTTCTTAATGAACAAGGCACGTGAAGGTTGTTCTTGCAGTTCTTAATGAACAAGGCACGTGAAGTTGTTCTTGCAGTTCTTAATGAACAAGGCACGTGAAGGTTGTTCTTGCAGTTCTTAATGAACAAGGCACGTGAAGGGTATCTTCTTGCAGTTCTTAATGAACAAGGCACGTGAAGGTTGTTCTTGCAGTTCTTAATGAACAAGGCACGTGAAGGGTATCTCTTGCAGTTCTTAATGAACAAGGCACGTGAGGGGTATCTCTTGCAGTTCTTAATGAACAAGCACGTGAAGGTGTTCTTGCAGTTCTTAATGAACAAGGCACGTGAAGGGTATCTCTTGCAGTTCTTAATGAACAAGGCACGTGAAGGTTGTTCTTGCAGTTCTTAATGAACAAGGCACGTGAAGGGTAATCTCTTGCAGTTCTTAATGAACAAGGCACGTGAAGGGTATCTCTTGCAGTTCTTAATGAACAAGGCACGTGAAGGTTGTTCTTGCGTTCTTAATGAACAAGGCACGTGAAGGTTGTTCTTGCAGTTCTTAATGAACAAGGCACGTGAAGTTGTTCTTGCAGTTCTTAATGAACAAGGCACGTGAAGGGTATCTCTTGCAGTTCTTAATGAACAAGGCACGTGAAGGTTGTTCTTGCATTCTTAATGAACAAGGCACGTGAAGGGTATCTCTTGCAGTTCTTAATGAACAAGGCACGTGAAGGTTGTTCTTGCAGTTCTTAATGAACAAGGCAAGTGAAGGTTGTTCTTGCAGTTCTTAATGAACAAGGCACGTGAGGGGTATTTCTTGCAGTTCTTAATGAACAAGGCACGTGAGGGGTATTTCTTGCAGTTCTTAATGAACAAGGCACGTGAAGTTGTTCTTGCAGTTCTTAATGAACAAGGCACGTGAAGGGTATCTCTTGCAGTTCTTAATGAACAAGGCACGTGAAGGTTGTTCTTGCAGTTCTTAATGAACAAGGCACGTGAAGGTTGTTCTGCAGTTCTTAATGAACAAGGCACGTGAAGGTTGTTCTTGCAGTTCTTAATGAACAAGCACGTGAAGGGTATCTCTTGCAGTTCTTAATGAACAAGGCACGTGAAGGTTGTTCTTGCAGTTCTTAATGAACAAGGCACGTGAGGGGTATTTCTTGCAGTTTCTTAATGAACAAGGCACTGAGGGGTATTCTTTGCAGTTCTTAATGAACAAGGCACGTGAGGGTATCTCTTGCAGTTCTTAATGAACAAGCACGTGAAGTTGTTTCTTGCAGTTGCTTAAGAACAACGCACGTGAAGGTTGTTCTTGCAGTTCTTAATGAACAAGGCACGTGAAGGTTGTTCTTGCAGTTCTTAATGAACAAGGCACGGAAGGTTGTTCTTGCAGTTCTTAATGAACAAGGCACGTGAAGGTTGTTCTTGCAGTTCTTAATGAACAAGGCACGTGAAGGGTATCTCTTGCAGTTCTTAATGAACAAGGCACGTGAAGGTTGTTCTTGCAGTTCTAATGAACCAAGGCACGTGAAGGTATCTCTTGCAGTTCTTAAGAACAAGGCACGTGAGGGGTATCTCTTGCAGTTCTTAATGAACAAGGCACGTGAAGGTTGTTCTTGCAGTTCTTAATGAACAAGGCACGTGAAGGTATCTCTTGCAGTTCTTAATGAACAAGGCACGTGAAGGTTGTTCTTGCAGTTCTTAATGAACAAGGCACGTGAAGGTATCTCTTGCAGTTCTTAATGAAACAGGCACGTGAAGGTATCTCTTGCAGTTCTTAATGAACAAGGCCGTGAAGGTTGTTCTTGCAGTTCTTAATGAACAAGGCACGTGAAGGTTGTTCTTGCAGTTCTTAATGAACAAGGCACGTGAAGGTTGTTCTTTGCAGTTCTTAATGAACAAGGCACGTGAAGGGTATCTCTTGCAGTTCTTAATGAACAAGGCACGTGAAGGGTGTTCTTGCAGTTCTTAATGAACAAGGCACGTGAAGGGTATCTCTTGCAGTTCTTAATGAACAAGGCACGTGAAGGTTGTTCTTGCAGTTCTTAATGAACAAGGCACGTGAAGGTTGTTCTTGCAGTTCTTAATGAACAAGGCACGTGAGGGTATTCTTGCAGTTCTTAATGAACAAGGCACGTGAGGTATTTCTTGCAGTTCTTATGAACAAGGCACGTGAAGGTTGTTCTTGCAGTTCTTAATGAACAAGGCACGTGAAGGGTATCTCTGCAGTTCTTAATGAACAAGGACACGTGAAGGTTGTTCTTGCAGTTCTTAATGAACAAGCACGTGAAGGTTGTTCTTGCAGTTCTTAAGAACAAGGCACGTGAAGGTTGTTCTTGCAGTTCTTAATGAACAAGGCACGTGAAGGGTATCTCTTGCAGTTCTTAATGAACAAGCACGTGAAGGTTGTTCTTGCAGTTCTTAATGAACAAGGCACGTGAGGGTATTTCTTGCAGTTCTTAATGAACAAGGCACGTGAGGGGTATTTCTTGCAGTTCTTAATGAACAAGGCACGTGAGGGTATTTCTTGCAGTTCTTAATGAACAAGGCACGTGAAGGTTGTTCTTGCAGTTCTTAATGAACAAGGCACGTGAGGGGTATTCTTGCAGTTCTTAATGAACAAGGCACGTGAAGGGTATCTCTTGCAGTTCTTAATGAACAAGGCACGTGAGGGTATTTCTTGCAGTTCTTAATGAACAAGGCACGTGAGGGGTATTTCTTGCAGTTCTTAATGAACAAGGCACGTGAGGGTATTTCTTGCAGTTCTTAATGAACAAGGCACGTGAGGGGTATTTCTTGCAGTTCTTAATGAACAAGGCACGTTGAAGGGTATCTCTGCAGTTCTTAATGAACAAGGCACGTGAGGGGTATTTCTTGCAGTTCTTAATGAACAAGGCACGTGAGGGGTATTTCTTGCAGTTTCTTAATGAACAAGCACGTGAGGGTATTTCTTGCAGTTCTTAATGAACAAGGCACGTGAGGGGTATTTCTTGCAGTTCTTAATGAACAAGGCCACGTGAAGGGTATCTCTTGCAGTTCTTAATGAACAAGGCACGTGAAGGTGTTCTTGCAGTTCTTAAAGAACAAGGCACGTGAAGGGTATCTCTTGCAGTTCTTAATGAACAAGGCACGTGAGGGGTATCTCTGTCAGTTCCTTAATGAACAAGGCACGTGAAGGTTGTTCTTGCAGTTCTTAATGAACAAGGCACGTGAAGGGTATCTCTTGCAGTTTCTTAATGAACAAGGCACGTGAAGGTTGTTCTGCAGTTCTTAATGAACAAGGCACGTGAAGGGTATCTCTTGCAGTTCTTAATGAACAAGGCACGTGAAGGGTATCTCTTGCAGTTCTTAATGAACAAGGCACGTGAAGGTTGTTCTTGCAGTTCTTAATGAACAAGGCACGTGAAGGTTGTTCTTGCAGTTCTTAATGAACAAGGCACGTGAAGGTTGTTCTTGCAGTTCTTAATGAAAGGCACGTGAAGGGTATCTCTTGCAGTTCTTAATGAACAAGGCACGTGAAGGTTGTTCTTGCAGTTCTTAATGAACAAGGCACGTGAAGGTATCTCTTGCAGTCTTAATGAACAAGGCACGTGAAGGTTGTTCTTGCAGTTCTTAATGAACAAGGCAAGTGAAGGTTGTTCTTGCAGTTCTTAATGAACAAGGCACGTGAGGGGTATTTCTGCAGTTCTTAATGAACAAGGCACGTGAGGGGTATTTCTTGCAGTTCTTAATGAACAAGCACGTGAAGTTGTTCTTGCAGTTCTTATGAACAAGGCACGTGAAGGTATCTCTTGCAGTTCTTAATGAACAAGGCACGTGAAGGTTGTTCTTGCAGTTCTTAATGAACAAGGCACGTGAAGTTGTTCTTGCAGTTCTTAATGAACAAGGCACGTGAAAGGTTGTTCTTGCAGTTCTTAATGAAACAAGGCACGTGAAGGTATCTCTTGCAGTTCTTAATGAACAAGGCACGTGAACGTTGTTCTTGCAGTTCTTAATGAACAAGGCACGTGAGGGGTATTTCTTGCAGTTCTTAATGAACAAGGCACGTGAGGGGTATTTCTTGCAGTTCTTAATGAACAAGGCACGTGAGGGGTATCTCTTGCAGTTCTTAATGAACAAGGCACGTGAAGGTTGTTCTTGCAGTTCTTAATGAACAACGCACGTGAAGGTTGTTCTTGCAGTTCTTAATGAACAAGGCACGTGAAGTTGTTCTTTGCAGTTCTTAATGAACAAGGCACGTGAAGGTTGTTCTTGCAGTTCTTAATGAACAAGGCACGTGAAGGTTGTTCTTGCAGTTCTTAATGAACAAGGCACGTGAAGGGTATCTCTTGCAGTTTCTTAATGAACAAGGCACGTGAAGGTTGTTCTTGCAGTTCTTAATGAACAAGGCACGTGAAGGGTAATTCTCTTGCAGTTTCTTAATGAACAAGGCACGTGAGGGGTATCTCTTGCAGTTCTAATGAACAAGGCACGTGAAGGTTTTCTTGCAGTTCTTAATGAACAAGGCACGTGAAGGTTATCTCTTGCAGTTCTTAATGAACAAGGCACGTGAAGGTTGTTCTTGCAGTTCTTAATGAACAAGGCACGTGAAGGGTATCTCTTGCAGTTCTTAATGAACAAGGCACGTGAAGGGTATCTCTTGCAGTTCTTAATGAACAAGGCACGTGAAGGTTGTTCTTGCAGTTCTTAATGAACAAGGCACGTGAAGGTTGTTCTTGCAGTTCTTAATGAACAAGGCACGTGAAGGTTGTTCTTGCAGTTCTTAATGAACAAGGCACGTGAAGGGTATCTCTTGCAGTTCTTAATGAACAAGGCACGTGAAGGTTGTTCTTGCAGTTCTTAATGAACAAGGCACGTGAAGGGTATCTCTTGCAGTTCTTAATGAACAAGGCACGTGAAGGTTGTTCTTGCAGTTCTTAATGAACAAGGCACGTGAAGGTTGTTCTTGCAGTTCTTAATGAACAAGGCACGTGAGGGGTATTTCTTGCAGTTCTTAATGAACAAGGCACGTGAGGGGTATTTCTTGCAGTTCTTAATGAACAAGGCACGTGAAGGTTGTTCTTGCAGTTCTTAATGAACAAGGCACGTGAAGGGTATCTCTTGCAGTTCTTAATGAACAAGGCACGTGAAGGTTGTTCTTGCAGTTCTTAATGAACAAGGCACGTGAAGGTTGTTCTTGCAGTTCTTAATGAACAAGGCACGTGAAGGTTGTTCTTGCAGTTCTTAATGAACAAGGCACGTGAAGGGTATCTCTTGCAGTTCTTAATGAACAAGGCACGTGAAGGTTGTTCTTGCAGTTCTTAATGAACAAGGCACGTGAGGGGTATTTCTTGCAGTTCTTAATGAACAAGGCACGTGAGGGGTATTTCTTGCAGTTCTTAATGAACAAGGCACGTGAGGGGTATTTCTTGCAGTTCTTAATGAACAAGGCACGTGAAGGTTGTTTCTTGCAGTTCTTAATGAACAAGGCACGTGAGGGTATTTCTTGCAGTTTCTTAATGAACAAGGCACGTGAAGGGTATCTCTTGCAGTTCTTAATGAACAAGGCACGTGAGGGGTATTTCTTGCAGTTCTTAATGAACAAGGCACGTGAGGGGTATTTCTTGCAGTTCTTAATGAACAAGGCACGTGAGGGGTATTTCTTGCAGTTCTTAATGAACAAGGCACGTGAGGGGTATTTCTTGCAGTTCTTAATGACAAGGCACGTGAAGGGTATCTCTTGCAGTTCTTAATGAACAAGGCACGTGAGGGTGATTTCTTGCAGTTCTTATGAACAAGGCACGTGAGGGTATTTCTTGCAGTTCTTAATGAACAAGGCACGTGAGGGGTATTTCTTGCAGTTCTTAATGAACAAGGCACGTGAGGGGTATTTCTTGCAGTTCTTAATGAACAAGGCACGTGAAGGGTATCTCTTGCAGTTCTTAATGAACAAGGCACGTGAGGGGTATTTCTTGCAGTTCTTAATGAACAAGGCACGTGAAGGTTGTTCTTGCAGTTCTTAATGAACAAGGCACGTGAAGGGTATCTCTTGCAGTTCTTAATGAACAAGGCACGTGAAGGGTATCTCTTGCAGTTCTTAATGAACAAGGCACGTGAGGGGTATTTCTTGCAGTTCTTAATGATCCTGGAGTTCCACAAGTCTGGGTCTGAGGACGAGTGTGTAGACAGCCTTAACTACACTGGATTTTCTCAAAATCTAATGAAGTTCTGGTTATGTCGGAAATTTGACATACATTGACAGGGTTCTGAAGCTCATTCATGACAAAATAATTTGGATTGTGGATCTTTAGACTGATTAATGTCGAGTTAAACACAGAGTGGAACCGGACCTTCAGTATCTCACTCATTTCTTTGTCGGCATCTATGTAAGTTCCATCTTGTTTAAGCAAAGGTCCTCCCGTCTTGTTTAAGCAAAGGTCCTCCCGTCTTGTTTAAGCAAAGATCCTCCCGTCTTGTTTAAGCAAAGGTCCTCCCGTCTTGTTTAAGCAAAGGTCCTCCCGTCTTGTTTAAGCAAGGGTCCTCCCGTCTTGTTTAAGCAAAGGTCCTCCCGTCTTGTTTAAGCAAAGGTCCTCCCGTCTTGTTTAAGCAAAGGTCCTCCCGTCTTGTCTAAGCAAAGGTCCTCCCGTCTTGTTTAAGCAAAGATCCTCCCGTCTTGTTTAAGCAAAGGTCCTCCCGTCTTGTTTAAGCAAAGATCCTCCCGTCTTGTTTAAGCAAAGGTCCTCCCGTCTTGTTTAAGCAAAGGTCCTCCCGTCTTGTTTAAGCAAAGGTCCTCCCGTCTTGTTTAAGCAAAGGTCCTCCGTCTTGTTTAAGCAAAGGGCCTCCCGTCTTGTTTAAGCAAAGGTCCTCCCGTCTTGTTTAAGCAAAGGTCCTCCCGTCTTGTTTAAGCAAAGGTCCTCCCGTCTTGTTTAAGCAAAGATCCTCCCGTCTTGTTAAGCAAAGGTCCCTCCCGTCTTGTTTAAGCAAAGATCCTCCCGTCTTGTTTAAGCAAAGGTCCTCCCGTCTTGTTTAAGCAGAGATCCTCCCGTCTTGTTTAAGCAAAGGTCCTCCCGTCTTGTTTAAGCAGAGATCCTCCCGTCTTGTTTAAGCAAAGGTCCTCCCGTCTTGTTTAAGCAAAGGTCCTCCCGTCTTGTTTAAGCAAAGGTCCTCCCGTCTTGTTTTAAGCAAAGGTCCTCCCGTCTTGTTTAAGCAAACGTCCTCCCGTCTTGTTTAAGCAAAGGTCCTCCCGTCTTGTTTAAGCAAAGGTCCTCCCGTCTTGTTTAAGCAAAGGTCCTCCCGTCTTGTTTAAGCAAAGGTCCTCCCGTCTTGTTTAAGCAAAGATCCTCCCGTCTTGTTTAAGCAAAGGTCCTCCCGTCTTGTTTAAGCAAAGATCCTCCCGTCTTGTTTAAGCAAAGGTCCTCCCGTCTTGTTTAAGCAAAGGTCCTCCCGTCTTGTTTAAGCAAAGGTCCTCCCGTCTTGTTTAAGCAAAGGTCCTCCCGTCTTGTTTAAGCAAAGGTCCTCCCGTCTTGTTTAAGCAAAGGTCCTCCCGTCTTGTTTAAGCAAAGGTCCTCCCGTCTTGTTTAAGCAAAGGTCCTCCCTCTTGTTTAAGCAAAGGTCCTCCCGTCTTGTTTAAGCAAAGGTCCTCCCGTCTTGTTTAAGCAAAGGTCCTCCCGTCTTGTTTAAGCAAAGGTCCTCCCGTCTTGTTTAAGCAAAGGTCCTCCGTCTTGTTTAAGCAAAGGTCCTCCCGTCTTGTTTAAGCAAAGGTCCTCCCCGTCTTGTTTAAGCAAAGGTCCTCCCGTCTTGTTTAAGCAAAGGTCCTCCCTCTTGTTTAAGAAAAGGGTCCTCCCGTCTTGTTTAAGCAAAGGGTCCTCCCGTCTTGTTAAGCAAAGGTCCTCCCGTCTTGTTTAAGCAAAGATCCTCCCGTCTTGTTTAAGCAAAGGTCCTCCCGTCTTGTTTAAGCAAAGATCCTCCCGTCTTGTTTAAGCAAAGGTCCTCCCGTCTTGTTTAAGCAAAGATCCTCCCGTCTTGTTTAAGCAAAGGTCCTCCCGTCTTGTTTAAGCAAAGGTCCTCCCGTCTTGTTTAAGCAAGGGCCTGATATTCGATAGGGTTATTGCCTTATTTTTGGCAAATGAAGAGAAATGTTTTGAATTTTTTTCGATTTCATTAATTGCTATTAGCTCCTGTCTTTCCTGGATCCTGTCTTTCCTGGATCCTGTCTTTCGTGGATCCTGTCTCTCCTGGATCCTGTCTCTCCTGGATCCTGTCTCTCCTGTATCCTGTCTCTCCTGGATCCTGTCTCTCCTGGATCCTGTCATTCCTGAATCCTGTCTCTCCTGTATCCTGTCTCTCCTGGATCCTGTCTCTCCTGTATCCTGTCTCTCCTGGATCCTGTCTCTCCTGTATCCTGTCTCTCCTGGATCCTGTCTCTCCTGTATCCTGTCTCTCCTGGATCCTGTCTCTCCTGGATCCTGTCTCTCCTGGATCCTGTCTCTCCTGGATCCTGTCTCTCCAGAGCCTGTCTCTCTTGGATCCTGTTTGAATCACTTAACATAAGTTCAACATTTGTGACATTGTAAATGTTACAAGGAAGGCGGCCAGGAAGCTTACAGCACCCAGACTCTATCTTACAGCCGCTGGAGAGTTGAGAGTGTAAGATACTGGACGAGGAACATTTGCACTCACACCTTAAGTATGCTCCACTTTCTTCGTTTGCCTGACCTCCGTCCCTCCTATGACTTTTTGACAGAATAGAATAAGATGACATGTGTGTGTGTGTGTGTTAGTTCACACACACACACACACACACACACACACACACACACACACACACACACACACAAAGGATGATTGGGATGCAGAGCTTAAGAAAAGGGAGGAAGACTAGGGAAAGAAGCTAGAAGAGCTTGGTAGGAGGATGGAGGAGATGGTAGCTGCAGAGAGAAGAAAGTGGGAGCAACATGCCATAGTAGCAGAAGCCAATATACAGCACTTATAAGAGGAACTGAGTAATCTGAAACAGCTTAAAGAAAAAAAAAGTACAGACATGACATCAGGAACTTCTACATCAGACACAGACAAGGTTACTGGAGGGAGCAAGGAAGCTATACTGTATGCAAAGGTCCTGTCAGACCCACACGGGGCTAAGGCAAAGACAAGGAGCATACTAGGAACAAATGAGAGGTCAGGAGACATTGAAGGATCTAGGTTATATGCAGGGACTCTACCAGACTCCTGCAGGGGCCAGGAACAGCTGAGCTGGAAGGACAGACCAATGAGCAATGGGGCCTCAGCTAGGGAAGGGATTGAAGGAAGGAACTCTCCAAGGGAAGGAACTAAAACACCTCAAAGGACACAATGGGAGACTCAGTAGAGGAAGAAAGGGAGAGATCAGTCTTTATCTATGGGCTCCAGGAAGTCGAAGGGGAAACCTACAAGGAAAGAAAACAGGAGGAGATAAAAGTGATTGAAGATATCATGAAGGCAATAGGCGAGGGCGACATGACCCAGGTGGCAAATTTTCGGAGAATTGGGTGGTTCGCAAGGAGAAGGAAGTGGCCTCTCAAAGTAATTTTCAAGGCAGAATCAACTCGAACCATGATCCTGCAGGAGAAAGCACGGCTGAGAGACAAACTGGAATTCCAGAGTGTGTACCTCGACCGAGACAGAACTCAAGAGGAAAGGAGGATACTGAAAGAGAGAGTGCAAAAACGGAAGGAGGAATGGGAGGCAGTGACAAAGAGAAGCAGAATAACCCAGACACAGGTGGAAGAGCAAACACACCCCCCAGAAACCCACAGAAGGACTCCAACCATGACAACCCCAAGGCAACTGAACAATCTAAGCCAACAATCACTCACTGATCCCTCTGTCCCCACCCCCCACACCACAAACCCCAACCCTACAGCAACCCCCTATGGGAACTATTCCCCCACCACAACCCTCCATAGGCCCCCACCAGGGCTCCTGGTGGGGGCCTGTGGACCACAGTTTTGGAACAGAAGTTGAAGGTTTGGTACATGAACGTGGTGGAATAATGAGGAGGAGTATGAAGAGAGTAACAGAGCAATGGTGGAGACACTGGCTGAGGTGGCAAGAAGAGCTCACTCGAGCAGAGCAAAGTTACTGGTAATGGGCGATTTCAATCACAGGGAGATCGATTGGGAAAACCTGGAGCCACATGGGGGTCCCGAAACATGGAGAGCCAGGATGATGGATGTGGTACTGGAAAACCTCATGCATCAACATGTTAAGGATACTACCAGAGAGAGAGAGGGGAGTATGAACCAGCAAGACTGGACCTTGTGTTCACCCTGAGCAGTTCAAGCATTGAGGACATCACATATGAGAGGCCCCTAGGAGCTAGTGACCACGTGGTTCTGTGCTTTGAATACATATTAGAGTTACAAGATGGGAGGGTAACAGGAGTTGAATGGGAAAAGCCAGACGGGGCCACTACATAGGTTTGAGGAACTTCCTGCAAGAGGTTCAGTGGGACAGAGAACTGGTAGGAAAGTCGGTAAATGAAATGATGGAATATGTAACAACAAAATGCAAGGAGGCAGAGGAAAGGTTTGTTCTCAAGGGCAACAGAAATAATGGGAACATCAGAACGAGCCCTTGGGTTACCCGACGGTGTAAGGAGACAAAAACCAAGTGCAATAGAGAATGGAAAAAGTACAGAAGGTGAAGAACACAGAAAAATAAGGAGATTAGTCGAAGAGCCAGGAACGAGTATGCACAAGTATGAAAATAACATAGCATCAAAAGTCAAGTCTGACCCAAAACTGCTGTACAGCCACATCAGGAGGAAGACAACAGTCAAAGACCAGGTGATCAGGCTGAGGAAAGAAGGTGGGGAACACACAAGACACGATCATGAGGTATGCGAGGAGCTCAACAAGAGATTTAAGGAAGCATTTACAGTAGAGACAGGAATGGCTCTGAGAGGACAGCACAGGGATGAACACCAACAGGAAATATACCAACAGGTGCTGGATGACATACAAACAACGGAGGAGGAGGTGCAGAGGCTCAAAGGCAAGGGGTCCGGACAACATTTCCCCGTGGGTCCTTAGAGAAGGAGCAGAGATGCTGTGCATGCCACTAACCACAATCTTCAACACATCCCTTGAAATTGGGTGACTACCTGAGGTATGGAAGATGGCAAATGCAGTCCCCATTTTTAAGAAAGGAGACAGAAACAAGGTACTAAACTACAAACCATTGTGTCTTTGACGTGTATAGTATGCAAAGTCATGGAGGAGAGTGGTGGATCACCTGGAACGAAACAAGATTATAAACGATAACCAGCACGGATTCATGGAAGGCAAATTCTGTGTCACAAACCTTCTGGAGTTGTATGACAAGGTAACAGAAGTAAGACACGAGAGAGAGGGGTGGGTTGATTGTATTTTCCTGGACTGCAGGAAGGCCTTCGACACAGTTCCTCACAGGAGATTAGTGCAGAAGCTGGAGGATCAGGCACATATAACAGGAAGGGTACTACAATGGATCAAGAATACCTGACAGGGAGCAACAACGAGTCCCTGGTACGCGATGAGGTATCACAG
>NC_069453.1:36046713-36065170 GCF_026875155.1 Cherax quadricarinatus | reverse complement strand
GTCCTTTTTTTAAACCCTGGTTATCTTCAAGACTCCTGGTTGTCTTCAAGACTCCTGGTTGTCTTCAAGACTCCTGGTTGTCTTCAAGACTCCTGGTTGTCTTCAAGACTCCTGGTTGTCTTCAAGACTCCTGGTTGTCTTCAAGACTCCTGGTTGTCTTCAAGACTCCTGGTTGTCTTCAATACTCCTGGTTGTCTTCAAGACTCCTGGTTGTCTTCAAGACTCCTGGCTGTCATCAAGACCCCCTGGCTGTCAACAAGACCTCCCTGGCTGTCATCAAGACCCCCTGACTGTCAACAAGACCTCCCTGGCTGTCATCAAGACCCCCTGGCTGTCAACAAGACCTCCCTGCTGTCATCAAGACCCCCTGGCTGTCAACAAGACCTCCCTGGCTGTCATCAAGACCCCCTGGCTGTCAACAAGACCTCCCTGGCTGTCATCAAGACCCCCTGGCTGTCAACACGACCTCCCTGGCTGTCATCAAGACCCCCTGGCTGTCAACAAGACCTCCCTGGCTGTCATCAAGACCCCCTAGCTGTCATCAAGACCTCCCTGGCTGTCATCAAGACCCCCTGGCTGTCAACAAGACCTCCCTGGCTGTCATCAAGACCCCCTGGCTGTCATCAAGACCTCCCTGGCTGTCATCAAGACCCCCTGGCTGTCAACAAGACCTCCCTGGCTGTCATCAAGACCCCCTGGCTGTCAACAAGACCTCCTGGCTGTCATCAAACCCCTGGCTGTCAACAAGACCTCCCTGGCTGTCATCAAGACCCCCTGGCTGTCAACAAGACCTCCCTGGCTGTCATCAAGACCCCCTGGCTGTCATCAAGACCTCCCTGGCTGTCATCAAGACCCCCTGGCTGTCATCAAGACCTCCCTGGCTGTCATCAAGACCCCCTGGCTGTCAACAAGACCTCCCTGGCTGTCATCAAGACCCCCTGGCTGTCATCAAGACCTCCCTGCTGTCATAAAGACCCCCTGCTGTCAACAAGACCTCCCTGGCTGTCATCAAGACCCCCTGGCTGTCAACAAGACCTCCCTGGCTGTCATCAAGACCCCCTGGCTGTCAACAAGACCTCCCTGGCTGTCTTTCAAGACCCCTGGCTGTCATCAAGACCTCCCTGGCTGTCATCAAGACCCCCCTGGCTGTCATCAAGACCTCCCTGGCTGTCATCAAGACCCCCTGGCTGTCAACAAGACCTCCCTGGCTGTCATCAAGACCCCCTGGCTGTCAACAAGACCTCCCTGGCTGTCATCAAGACCCCCTGGCTGTCCATCAGTATATGATGCTGTTTATCTCTAGACAGTTCTTGTCAGTACTTGTAACTCTCTCTCCCCACAACTCTCTCCCCACAACTCTCTCCCCCACATCCCCTCCCCACAACTCTCTCCCACAATTCTCTCCCCACAACTCTCTCCCCACACCCCCTCCCCACATTCCCTCCCTACACTCCCCTCCCCACCCTCCCCTCCCCACACTCACCTCTCCACACTCCCCTCCCCACACTCCCCTCCCCACACTCCTCTCCCCACACTTCTCTCCCCACAACTCCCTCCCCACACTTCCCTCCCCACCCTCCTCTCCCCACTCTCCCCTCCCCACACTCCCCTCCCCACACTCCCCTCCCCACCCTCCACTCTCCACCACTCCCCTCCCCACACTCCCCTCCCCACACTCCCCTCCCCACAATCCCCTCCCCACCCTCCTCTCCCCACTCCTCCGCTCCCCACACTTCCCTCTCCACACTCCTCTCCCCACACTCCCTCCCTCCCCACACTCCCCTCCCCACACTCCCCTCCCCACCCTCCACTCCCCACACTCCCCTCCCCACCCTCCACTCCGCACACTCCGCTCCCCACACTCCCCTCCCCACTCCCTCCCCTCCCCACCTCCCCTCCCCCACACTCCCCTCCCTACCCTCCCCTCCCCACCCTCCCCTCCCCATCACCCTTCTCTTAAATCCTTCATCATTACTCTGATATCGCCTCCACCCCCTAACCATATTCCCCCTCCCTCCTTCTCTCCCTCCCCCACTCTCACTCAACACTCACCTAAGGTTCCCTATCCCACCATAATACCACCTCCCTCCCCCTTCCCCTCCCCCCCCCCCCTCCCACTGTCAGTGTGAAAGCAGGTTAATTCTTCTTCTTGCCTGGAGGTGTACTCACCTAGTTGCGGTTGCGGGGGTCGATTCACAGCTCCTGGCCCCGCCTCTTCAAGTGGCCGCTACTCAGTCATTCTTCTCGCTCCGTGAGCTTTATCATACCTCTTCTTAAAGCTATGTATGGATCCTGCCTCCACTACATCACTATTCATGTGTGTGTGTGTGTGTGTGTGTGTGTGGTGTGTGTGTGTGTGTGTGTGTGTGTGTGTGTGTGTGTGTGGTGTGTGTGTGTGTGTTGTGTGTGTGTGTGGTTGTGTGTGTGTGTGGTGTGTGTGTGTGTGTATGTGTGTGTGTGTGTGTGTATGTGTGTGTGTGTGTGTGTGTGTGTTGTGTTTGTGTGCGTGTGTGTGTGTACTCACCTAGTTGTACTCACCTAGTTGAGGTTGCGGGGTCGAGTCCGAGCTCCTGGCCCCGCCTCTTCACTGATCGCTACTAGGTCACTCTCCCCGAGCCGTGAGCTTTAAACATACCTCTGCTAAAGCTATGTATGGATCCTGCCTCCACTACATCGCTTCCCAAACTATTCCACTTACTGACTACTCTGTGGCTGAAGAAATACTTCCTAACATCCCTGTGATTCATCTGTGTCTTCAGCTTCCAAAATGTGTCCCCTTGTTACTGTGTCCAATCTCTGGAACATCCTGTCTTTGTCCACCTTGTCAATTCCTCTCAGTATTTTGTATGTCGTTATCATGTCCCCCCTATCTCTCCTGTCCTCCAGTGTCGTCAGGTTGATTTCCCTTAACCTCTCCTCGTAGGACATACCTCTTAGCTCTGGGACTAGTCTTGTTGCAAACCTTTGCACTTTCTCTAGTTTCTTCACGTGCTTGGCTAGGTGTGGGTTCCAAACTGGTGCCGCATACTCCAATATGTGTGTGTGTGTGTGTGTGTGTGTGTGTGTGTGTGTGTGTGGTTCCACTTCCTGATTTACTCTGAGGCTGAAGAAGCGGTTCCTGACGTGCCTGTGACGTGTGTCTTGCAGCTGTGCCCTTGTGTACCTGATTCCCGCCTCTGACACTCCCCCTCTCCACCTTCTCAATTCCTCATAGTATCTTGTACGTCGTGATCATATCACCTCTGCTTCTCCTCCCGGAACTCACTCTCAAGATCCAGCTTCATGTCACTGTCTAGATTTATTTTTAATATTTTGTATATATTTTTTAAGAAATCGTATTAAAATCCATTAATCGATGTTTTTATTGTATATTTCGACGTTTCGGAGTAGATGGAGTTATTTCACCTCTCTCTCTCTCTCTCTCTCTCTCTCTCTCTCTCTCTCTCTCTCTCTCTCTCTCTCTCTCTCTCTCTCTCTCTCTCTCTCTCTCTCTCTCTCTCTCTCTCTCTCTCTCTCTCTCTGTCGTCTCCCTCTCAGACTTTTAAAGGCCCTCCTCCTTTCTCTTTCGCCTTTCCCCTCTCCCTCTCTCCTCTCCCTCTCCCTCTCCCCTCTCCCTCTCCCTTCTCCCTCTCCAGAAGCGTGAGCTCTCAAGGTAATTGCAAAGTTGAGGTGATCAAGTGAGTGTTGGAAGTAGGTTGAGAGGGGTGAGAGGGTGAGGGGTGAGAGGGGTGAGAATGAGAGGATGAGTGGGGTGAGGGGAAGAAAGATGAGAGGGAGAGATGATATGGATGAGAGATTGAGAGGGTAGGGGAAGGAGGTGTTGAGGAGTGGTTGAGGGGAGGGATTAAAGGAAGGGGTTAAGGGGAGGGGTTGATCCCCCACCATTAACAACGTCTGGTAACAGAGACAACCTACCATCCCAGGAGACTGGCAGGACCATGGGCGTGTCTGTTGGCGTGTGTGTGGGCGTGTGTGTGGGCGTATGTGTGGGCGTGTGTGTGGGCGTGTGTGTATGCTTGGTAATTCCAACGTAAGACATATCCAACATGGAAAAATGTAGCAAATAATATTATAGGAGATATGAATCCCTGGAGGCAGCTCAGATGAAGACACACACACGAGCTGGTGTATCTTGGCAATAAACAAGATAATGGAGCCAACAAGACTGGAAAACACACTTGACCTTATTATCACAGTGAGGACCTGGTTAGTAACATAATATCATAAACTAATTCGGATCACAACCTAATCGAAGTCCAGACTTATATGCGCAGGGATCCTGACCAGCAGATGCACACAGCAACGAGGGTCTTCACTAAATTCCACTTCAATAATAGGAACATTCAATTGGGATCGGGTAAACCATGTCTTAAATGAAACTTATTGGGATGACATTTTAAATAACACGGATCCTAACCAGTGCCTTGAAAGGATCAACTTTCTGGCAGCTGAAGGATGTTCAAGGCATATTCCCCTAAGAAAAATGAAGAGAACTGGAGAGAGAGAGACGCTCCTTCTACAGGAGAAGGCGAAGAATCACCGACCTCCTCAAGGGAACTAGATTATCTGAAACACGGAAGGAAGCACCGCCCAGAGAAGTGGAAAATATTGAGCCTAAATTAAAGGATCCAAACCGGATCCAGGAGAGACAGGATCCAGGAAAGACAGGATCCAGGAGAGACAGGAGCTAATAGCGGTTAGTGAAATCGAAAAAAATTCAAAATATTTCTTTCCATTTGCCAAAAATAAGGCAATAACCCTATCGAATATCAGGCCCTTGCTTAAACAAGACGGGAGGACCTTTGCTTAAACAAGACGGGAGGACCTTTGCTTAAACAAGACGGGAGGACCTTTGCTTAAACAAGACGGGAGGATCTTTGCTTAAACAAGACGGGAGGACCTTTGCTTAAACAAGACGGGAGGACCTTTGCTTAAACAAAACGGGAGGACCTTTGCTTAAACCAGACGGGAGGACCTTTGCTTAAACAAGACGGGAGGACCTTTGCTTAAACAAGACGGGGGACCTTTGCTTAAACAAAACGGAGATCCTTTGCTTAAACCAGACGGGAGGACCTTTGCTTAAACAAGACTGGAAGGACCTTTAGCTTAAACAAGACGGAGGACCCTTGCTAAAAAGAGAATCTTTCATAATGCCACAAAAATAGTGAATACTGAAGTCCGATTCCACCTGTGTTAAACGACGTAATCAGTCTAAGGATCACAATCCAAAGATGATTTTGTCTAAGAGAGCTCAGACCTGTCATTATTCAAATTCGACAAACCAGAACTTCTTAGATTGAAAAACCAGGTAGTTAAGTCTGTCTACACACTCGTCCTCAGACCCAGACTTTAAACTCAGATCATTAAGAACTTGCAAACAAGACGCATCGACCGTCTTGTTCATTAAACTGCAAGAGAACCCTCACGTGCCTTTTCATTAAAACGCAAGATACCCTCACGTGCCTTGTTCATTAAAACTAAGAACAACCTTCACGTGCTTATCATAAGAACTGCAGAGATACCTTCACGTGCCTTTATAAAAACGCAAGAACAACTCACGGCCTTGTCATTAAGACGCAAGAGAACCCTTCACTGCCTGTTCATTAAGAACTGCAAGAACAACCTTCACGTGCCTTTGCTTAAGAACGCAAGAAACCCTCACGTACCTTTCTTAAGAACTGCAAGAGAACCTACGTACCTTGTTCCCATAAGAACTGAAAGAGAAATACCCCTTCACGTCCTTGTTCTTAAGAACTCAGAGATCCCTTCATCGTCCTTTTCATTAAGAACTCAAGAGATCCCTTCACGTCTTGTTCATTAAGACTGCAGAGAACCCTCCGTGCCTTTTTCATTAGAACTGCAAGAATCCCTTCACGTAGCCTTGATTCATTAAGAACTGCAGAACAACTCACGTGCCTTAGTTCATTAGAACTGCAAGATACCCTTCACGTACCTTGTCATTAAGAACTGCAAGAAAACCTCACGTGCCTTGTTCATTAAGAACTGCAAGAGATACCCTTCACGTGCCTTGTTCATTAAGAACTGCAAGAACAACCTTCACGTGCCTTGTTCATTAAGAACTGCAAGAGATACCCTTCACGTGCCTTGTTCATTAAGAACTGCAAGAACAACCTTCACGTGCCTTGTTCATTAAGAACTGCAAGAACAACCTTCACGTGCCTTGTTCATTAAGAACTGCAAGAACAACCTTCACGTGCCTTGTTCATTAAGAACTGCAAGAGATACCCTTCACGTGCCTTGTTCATTAAGAACTGCAAGAACAACCTTCACGTGCCTTGTTCATTAAGAACTGCAAGAACAACCTTCACGTGCCTTGTTCATTAAGAACTGCAAGAGATACCCTTCACGTACCTTCAGTATAGTATAAAGAGGGAGCATAGACACAGGTGTTATTCCAGTCACTAAACACAAGGGGATACAGCCCCATTCCATGAAGGCGGCAGCAAAACAATAACTAAGAACTATAGACCAATAGCACTAAGCGTCCCACATCATAAAAATCTGAGAAAGAGTTGTAATAAGTTTGATCGCAAACCACCTGTATACCCACCAGTTGTACAAGCCAGGGCAACATGGGTTCACAGCAGGTTTATCCTGCCTCCCGCAACTACTGGAGAACTGTGATATGGTCTTGGATGCACTGGAAAACAATTACAATGCAGAGGTAGTATACACAGATTTTGCAAAGCCTTTGACAGTGCGAGACAGAGATGTAAACCATAGCACCGTGTCCTCCTGTGTAGACGATACTAGAATCAGCGTGAGAGTGTCATCCATTGAGGACACGATAAATCTCCAAGCAGATATCAACCAAGTTTTACAATGGGCAGCGGAAAACAATGTGATGTTCAGTGAAGACAGATTTCAACAACTCCGATATAGAAAACTGGAGGAAATAATAACTACAACTGAGTATACTACGAACTCTGATCACACAGTATAATGGAAAAGTAGTGTGAAGGACCTAGGAGTGTTAATGTCAGAGAATCTCACCTTCAGGGATCACAACAGTGTCACTATCACATCTGCTAGGAAAATGATAGGATGGATAATGAGAACGTTCAATACAAGGGATACCCAGCCAATGATGATCCTTTTTAAATCACTTATTCTTTCTAGGCTGGAATACTGTTGTACAGTAACATCTCCATTCAAGGCAGGTGAAATTGCAGAGCTGGAGAATGTACATACAACCTTTACTGCACACATAAGGTCCGCCAAACACCTTAATTACTGGGAACTCTTGACCTGTTCTTACTGGAGTACAGGTGAGACAGAGTACATCATAATCTACACCTGGAAAATCCTAGAAGGACTGGTCCCAAATCTGCACACAGAAGTCACTCCCCACGAATGCAAAAGATTTGGTAGGCGATGCAACAATGAAAAGTCGGGGCGCCATTACAGTAAGTGTCCGAAGCCCAAGACCAGGCATAAGGGGAATTACCAGTAGACCCCTGGCTGCTTTCAAGGCCTCTGGTTGTCTTCAAGACCCCTGGCTGCCGTCAAGACCCCTGACTGCCGTCAAGACCCCTGGCTGCCGTCAAGATCTCTGGCTGCCGTCAAGACCCCTGGCTGCCGTCAAGACCCCTGGCTGCCGTCAAGACCCCTGGCTGCCGCCAAGATCCCTGGTTGCCGTCAAGACCCCTGGCTGCCGTCAAGACCCCTGGCTGCCGTCAAGACCCCTGGCTGCCGTCAAGACCCCTGGCTGCCGTCAAGATCCCTGGCTGCCGTCAAGACCCCTGGCTGCCGTCAAGACCCCTGGCTGCCGTCAAGACCCCTGGCTGCCGTCAAGATCCCTGGCTGCCGTCAAGACCCCTGGCTGCCGTCAAGACCCCTGGCTGCCGTCAAGACCCCTGGCTGCCGTCAAGACCCCTGGCTGCCGTCATGACCCCTGGCTGCCGTCAAGACCCCTGCTGCCGTCATGACCCCTGGCTGCCGTCAAGACCCCTGGCTGCCGTCATGACCCCTGGCTGCCGTCAAGACCCCTGGCTGCCGTCATGACCCCTGGCTGCCGTCAAGACCCCTGGCTGCCGTCATGACCCCTGGCTGCCGTCAAGACCCCTGGCTGCCGTCATGACCCCTGGCTGCCGTCAAGACCCCTGGCTGCCGTCATGACCCCTGGCTGCCGTCAAGACCCCTGGCTGCCGTCAAGACCCCTGGCTGCCGTCAAGACCCCTGGCTGCCGTCAAGACCCCTGGCTGCCTTCAAGACCCCTGGCTGCCGTCAAGACCCCTGGCTGCCGTCAAGACCCCTGGCTGCCTTCAAGACCCCTGGCTGCCGTCAAGACCCCTGGCTGCCTTCAAAACCCCTGGCTGCCGTCAAGACCCCTGGCTGCCGTCAAGACCCCTGGCTGCCGTCAAGACCCCTGGCTGCCGTCAAGAGGGAGCTGGACAAATACTTAAAGTCAGTACCCGATCAGCCAGGCTGTGATTTGCACGTCAGTTTACGTGCGGCCAGCAGTAACAGCCTGGCTGATCAGACTCTGATCCCCGGGAGGCCTGGTCAAGGACTGGGCCACAGGGGCGTTGACCCCCAGAACACCCTCCAGGTAAGTGTGTGGGCGTGTGTTAGTGTGTGGGTTTGTGTGTATGGGAGTGTGTATGTGTGGAGGGGACGGGAATTATACACACACACACACACACACACACACACACACACACACACACACACACAGAAACTAGAGAAAGTGCAAAGGTTTGCAACAAGACTAGTCCCAGAGCTAAGAGGTATGTCCTACGAGGAGAGGTTAAGGGAAATCAACCTGACGACACTGGAGGACAGGAGAGATAGGGGGGACATGATAACGACATACAAAATACTGAGAGGAATTGACAAGGTGGACAAAAACAGGATGTTCCAGAGATTGGACACAGTAACAAGGGGGCACAGTTGGAAGCTAAAGACACAGATGAATCACAGGGATGTTAGGAAGTATTTCTTCAGCCACAGAGTAGTCAGTAAGTGGAATAGTTTGGGAAGCGATGTAGTGGAGGCAGGATCCATACATAGCTTTAAGCAGAGGTACGATAAAGCTCACGGCTCAGGGAGAGTGACCTAGTAGCGATCAGTGAAGAGGCGGGGCCAGGAGCTCGGACTCGACCCCCGCAACCTCAACTAGGTGAGTACAACTAGGTGAGTACACACACACACACACACACACACACACACACACACACACACACACACCATGGTAAACCCAGCAAATCCTACAAAGCCCCTCCCCCCACCTCTCTGCCAGTCCCCCCTTCACCTACACCTCTCCCTCCCCTCCCCTCTGACCATCCTCCTTCAGCAATGAGTCTGCCGATATCTGCAACCGACCCTCCCCCTCCCTCCCCCATCCTCCCCCTCCCCTATCTACCCCCTCCCCTGGAATCTGTATGCCGCACCTCCGTACTGCAGGGCTGCTGCCCCTCCTCCCCTCCCTCCATCTCACAAATTTCTCCTCCACTTCTTCCTCCACCTTCTCCTCCACTTCTTCCTCCACTTCCTCATACTTATATTCTACCTCCCTCTTCTACCCTCTCTTTTATCTGCTTTTCCCTACCCTCTCTTTATCGCTCTTCTCCCTCTCTTCTACCTGCCTTCTACCCTCTCTTCTACCTGCCCATCTACCCTCTCTCTACCTGCTCTTCTACCCTCTTCTTCTACCTGCTCTTCTACCCTCTCTTCTACCTGCTCTATCTCTCTTCTACCTCTCTTCTACCCTCTCTTCTACCTGCTCTTCTACCCTCTCTTCTACCTGCTCTATCTGCTCTTCTACCTGCTCTTCTACCCTCTCTTCTACCTGCTCTTCTACCCTCTTCTGCTACCTGCTCTTCTACCCTCTCTCTACCCCTCATCTTCTACCTGCTCTTCTACCCTCTCTTGCTACCTTCTCTTCTACCCTCTCTTTTTACCTGCTCTCTACCCTCTCTTCTACGTGCTCTTCTACCCTCTCTTCTACCTGCTCTTCTACCCTCTCTCAAACCTGCCTTTCTACCCTCTCTTCTACCTGCTCTTCTACCTGCTCTTCTACTTCTCTTCTACCTCTCTTCTACCTGCTCTTCTACCCTCTCTTCTACCTGATTTCTACCTGCTCTTCTACCTGCTCTTCTACCCCTCTTCTACCTCTCTTCTACCCTCTCTTCTACCTGCTCTTCTACCTGCTCTTCTACCTCTCTTCTACCTGCTCTTCTACCTGCTCTTCTACCCTCCCCTCTACCTGCCTTTCTACCTGCTCTTCTACCTGCTCTTCTATCCTCTCTTCTACCTGCTCTTCTACCCTCTCTTCTACCTGCTCTTCTACCTCTCTTCTACCTGCTTTTCTACCCCACTTTCTAAACTGTTCTACCTGCTCTTCTACCTCTCATCTACCTGCTTTTCTCCTCTCTTCTACCTCTCTTCTACCTGCTCTTCTACCCTTTCCCCTCTTCTACCTGCTCTTCTACCCTCTCTTCTACCTGCACTTCTACCTCTCTTCTACCTGCTCTTCAAACCCTCTCTTCTACCTGCTCTTCTACCTCTCTTCTACCTGCTCTTCTACCCCTCTTCTAAACTCTGTTCTACCTGCTCTTCTACCTCTCATCTACCTGCTCTTCTACCCTCTCTTCTACCTGCTCTTCTACCTCTCTTCTACCTGCTCTTCTACCTCTCTTCTACCTGCTCTTCTACCCTCTCTTTCTACCTGCTCTTCTGCCCTCTCTTCTACCTCTCTTCAAACCCTCTCTTCTACCTGCTCTTCTACCCTCTCTTCTACCTGCTTTTTCTCTACCCTCTCTTCTACCTGCTCTTCTACCCTCTCTTCTACCCTCTCTTCTACCTGCTCTTCTACCCTCTCTTCTACCTGCTCTTCTACCCTCTCTTCTACCTGCTCTTCTACCCTCTCTTCTACCTGCTCTTCTGCCTCCTCTACCTCTCTTCTACCTGCTCTTCTACCCTCTCTTCTAACCTGCTCTTCTACCCTCTCTTCTACCTGCTCTTCTACCCTCTCTTCTACCTGCTCTTCAAACCCCTCTCTACCTGCTCTTCTACCCTCTCTTCTACCTGCTCTTCTACCCCTCTCTCTACCTGCTCTTCTACTCTCTCTTCTACCTGCTCTTCTACCCTCTCTTCTACCTGCTCTTCTACCCTCTCTTCTACCTGCTCTTGTGCCTCTCTTCTACCTGCTCTTCTACCCTCTCTTCTACCCTCTCTTCTACCTCCTCTTCTCCCTCTCTTCTACCTGCTCTTCTGCCTCTCTTCTACCTGCTCTTCTACCATCTCTTCTACCTGCTCTTCTACCCTCTCTTCTACCTGCTCTTCTACCCTCTCTTCCTACCGCTCTTCTACCCTCTCTTCTACCTCCTCTTCTACCCTCTCTTCTACCTCCCTCTTCTACCCTCTCTTCTACCTGCTCTCTCTTCCTCTCTTCTACCTGCTCTTCTACCTCCTCTTCTACCTGCTCTTCTACCCTCTCTTCTACCTGCTCTTCTACCTCCTCTTCTACCTGCTCTTCTACCCTCTCTTCTACCTCCTCTTCTCCCCTCTCTTCTACCAAGCCCATGATGATCCTTTTCAAATCACTTGTTCTCTCTAGCTGGAATACTGCTGTCATTAACATCTCCATACAAATTTAGGTGAATCGCAGATCAGAGAGTTCAAATCCTTACTGCACGTATAAGTTCTGTCAAGCACCTTAACTACTGGGAACGCTTGGAAGCACTTGACTTGTACTCGTTGGAACGCAGGAGAGAGAGATATATCATAATCTACACTTGGAAAATCTTGGAAGGAATGGTCTCAAATCTGCACACAGAAATCACTCCTACGAAGTAAAAGACTGGCAGGCGATTGCAAATGCCCCCATAAAAAGTATGGGCGCCATTGTACACTAAGAGAAAAACATAAGTGTCCGGGACCAAGACTGTCAACAGCCTCCCATAAGCATTAGGGGAATTGCCAATAAACCCCTGGCTGCCTTCAAGACCCCTGGCTGCCTCAGACCCCTGCTGCCTTCAAGACCCCTGGCTGCCTTCAAGACCCTGCTGCCTCAAGACCCTGGCTGCCATTGCAAACCCCTGCGCCTTCAAGACCCCTGGCTGCCTTCAAGACCCCTGGCTGCCTTCAAGACCCTGGCGTCTTCAACCCCTGGCTGCCTTCAAGATACCCCTGGCGCCTTCAAGACCCTTGGCTGCCTCAAGACCCCGGGCTGCCTTAAGACCCCTGCTGTCTTCAAGACCCCTGGCTGCCTTCAAGACCCCTGGCTGTCTTCAAGACCCCTGGCTGCCTTCAAGACCCCTGGCTCCCTTTCAAGACCCCTGGCTGTCTTCAAGACCCCTGGCTGCCTTCAAGACCCCTGCTGCCTTCAAGACCCCTGGCTGCCTTCAAGACCCCTGGCTGCCTTCAAGACCCCTGGCTGTCTTCAAGACCCCTGGCTGCCTTCAAGACCCCTGGCTGTCTTCAAGACCCCTGGCTGCCTTCAAGACCCCTGGCTGCCTTCAAGACCCTGGCTGTCTTCAAGACCCCTGCTGCCTTCAAGACCCCTGGCTGCCTTCAAGACCCCTGGCTGCCTTCAAGACCCCTGGCTGCCTTCAAGACCCCTGGCTGCCTTCAAGAGAGAGCTGGACAGATACCTAAAGTCAGTGCCGGATCACCCGGGCTGTGGCTCGTACGTTGGACTGCGTGCGGCCAGCAGTAATAGCCTGGTTGATCAGGCCCTGATCCACCGGGAGGCCTGGTCATGGACCGGGCCGCGGGGGCGTTGATCCCCGGAATAATCTCCAGGTAACTCCAGGTAACCTGCTCGTATCCCTTCTCCTCTACCTGCTCTTCTACCCGCTAATAGTAATAATAACGGTAATAATGAAATTGATAATTAATATCCATAAGATCAACAATAGTAATATATCTCAAAATAATAATATTAATAATAATAATAATAATAATTAATAATAATAATATAATAATTCAGATGTAATAAATACAGCTATTAATTTTGAAGGAGTTTGTAGGTTGTAGTTTAGTTTGTAAGTATTAATTAAGACTGATGCAACCCACTGATGCAGCGGCAAGACGCGCATCCAAACCCGTGGCAGAGATCCGGCATGTTGGAAGGCTGCCGGGAAACCCAAGCCAGAGTCAGAGTCAAGTGTTGGAAGGCGGTGTTGTGGGAGTGATAGCAGGGGTTGCCACATGTCGTCAACCTCTCCTCTCCTGACGGCATTCCTACTCTTATTTATTCACCTCTCGCATCTCCCTGCCTTCGCGGGGAGAGGAGAGAGAGAGATGGAGAATTAGCGCAGGTGGTGGAGAGGTGTGTGAGGGAGTGAGAGAGGGAGAGAGAGAGGGAGAAGGATGGTAGAAGGTGAGAGAGATAGGGAGGCTTTAATTAGTAAAGGGAATACCAGAATGGCAACCTTATCGAGGTATAGACCAATATCCTCATTTGCAAGTTGGGAGGGGGAGGGGGAAGGAAGGGAAGGGGAAGGGGAAGGAAGGGAGGGGGGAGCAAGGGTGAGTGGGGAGAGGGGTGAATATTCTCTCCCTGTTTACCTGAGAAATATCTCCCCTTCTCTCTCTATCTCATGTTTAATACAGTTTAAAGTATACCACTGGTATACTCTGTATACCAGTGATGGTATATACTCTGTATACCAGTGATGGTATATACTCTGTATACCAGTGATGGTATATACTCTGTATACCAGTGGTATATACTCTGTATACCAGTGGTATATACTCTGTATACCAGTGATGGTATATACTCTGTATACCAGTGGTATATACTCTGTATACCAGTGATGGTATATACTCTGTATACCAGTGGTATATACTCTGTATACCAGTGATGGTATATACTCTGTATACGAGTGGTGGTATATACTCTGTATACCAGTGGTATATACTCTGTATACCAGATGGTATATACTCTGTATACCAGTGGTATATACTCTGTAATACCAGTTGGTATATACTCTGTATACCAGTGTGTATATACTCTGTATACCAGTGGATATAACTCTGTATACCAGTGATGGTAAATACTCTTATACCAGTGGTATATACTCTGTATACCAGTGATGATATACTCTGTATACCATGATGGTAATACTTTTGTATACCAGTGATGTATATACTCTGTATACCATGGTGGTAAAATACTCTGTATACCATGGTATATATCTGTATACCAGTGGTATATACTCTGTATACCATGGTAATAACTCTGTATACCATGATGGTATATACTCTGTATACCAGTGATGGTATATACTCTGTATACCAGTGATGGTATATACTCTGTATACCAGTGATGGTATATACTCTGTATACCAGTGATGGTATATACTCTGTATACCAGTGGTGGTATATACTCTGTATACAAGTGGTGGTATATACTCTGTATACCAGTGGTGTATACTCTGTATACCAGTGGTGTATACTCTGTATACCAGTGGTGGTATATACTCTGTATACCAGTGGTTATATACTCTGTATACCAGTGTATATACTCTGTATAAACCCGTGTGGTATACTCTGTATACCAGTGATGGTATATACTCTGTATACCAGTGATGGTATATACTCTGTATACCAGTGGTGTATACTCTGTATACCAGTGATGGTATATACTCTGTATACCAGTGATGGTATATACTCTGTATACCAGTGGTGTATACTCTGTATACCAGTGGTGGTATATACTCTGTATACCAGTGGTATATACTCTGTATACCAGTGGTGGTATATACTCTGTATACCAGTGGTATATACTCTGTATACCAGTGGTGGTATATACTCTGTATACCAGTGGTATATACTCTGTATACCAGTGGTGGTATATACTCTGTATACCATGGATACCTGTATACCATTGGTATACCATACCATGGTTAACTCTGTATACCAGTGGTGGTATATACTCTGTATACCAGTGGTATATACTCTGTATACCAGTGTGGTATATACATCTGTATTACCGTCATGGTATAATACTCTGTAAACCAGTGGTGGTATATACTCTGTATACCCATGGTGTATATACTCTGTATACCAGTGGTGGTATATACTCTGTATACCAGTGATGGTATATACTCTGTATACCAGTGGTGTATACTCTGTATACCATATGGTATATACTCTGTTACCAGTATGGTATATACTCTGTATACCAGTGTGATACTCTGTATACAGTGATGGTATATACTCTGTATACCAGTGATGTATATACTCCTGTATACCAGTGTGTATACTCTGTATACCATGGTGGTATATACTCTGTATCCATGTATATACACTGTATACCATGGTGGTATATACTCTGTATACCATGGTATATACTCTGTAACCGTGGGTATATACTCTGTATACCATGGTATATACTCTGTATACCCGTGTGGTATACTCTGTATACCAGTGGTATATACTCTTATACCAGTGGTGGTATATACTCTTAACCATGGTGTATACTTTATACCAGGTGGTATATACTCTGTATACCATGGTAACTACTCTGTATACCATGTGGTATATACTCTGTATACCAGTGGTATATACTCTGTATACCAGTGGTGGTATATCTCGTATACCAGTGGAGTATACTCTTTTACCCGTAGTATATACTCTTATACCAGTGGTATATATCTCCTGTATACCAGTGTGGTATATACTCTGTATACCAGTGTATATTACTCTGTACTACCATTGTATATGCTCAGTATACCATGGTGGTAATACTCTGTATATCAGTGGTGGTATATACTCTTATACCAGTGGGGTATACTCAGTATACCACTGTTATACACGTATACCAGTGTGTATATACTCTGTATACCAGTGATGGTGTATACTTATCTAAACTACTATCTCACTCTCTAACTATCTCAAATCTCTCACTATCTCACTCTCTAACTACCCACTCTCTCACTATCTCACTCTCTCACTATCTCACCTTTTCCCCACTATCTCACACTCTCACTATCTCACTATCTCACTCCTCTTAACTATCTCACTCTCTCACTATCTCACTCTCTCACTATCTCACTCTCTCACTTATCTCACTCTCTCACTATCTCACTCTCTCACTATCTCACCTCTCACCCCCATATCTCACTCTCTCACTATCTCACTATCTCACTACTCACTCTCTCACTATCTCACTATCTCACTATCTCACTCTCTCACTTCTCACTATCTCACTATCTCACTATCTCATTATCTCACTATCTCAGTCTCTCACTATCTCACTATCTCACTCTCTAACTATCTCACTCTCTCACTATCTCACTCTCTCACTATCTCACTCTCTCACTATCTCACTATCTCAGTCTCTCACTATCTCACTATCTCACTCTCTCACTATCTCACTCTCTCACTATCTCACTCTCTCACTATCTCACTATCTCACTATCTCACTATCTCACTATCTCACTCTCTCACTATCTCACTATCTCACTCTCTAACTAAACCACTCTCTTCACTATCTCACTCTCTTCACTATCTCACTCTCTCACTATCTCACTCTCTCACTATCTCACTATCTCACTCTCACTATCTCAATCTCTCCCCTCACATCTCACTCTCTCTTATCTCACTCTCTCACTATCTCACTCTCCCCACTATCTCACTCTATCACATCTCCTACCTCACTCTCTCACTCTCTCACTATCTCACTCTCTCACTACTCACTACTCATTATCTCACTTCTCAGTCTCTCACTCTCACTCTCACTATCTCACTCTCTCACTATCTCACTATCTCACTCTCTCACTGTCTCACTCTTTACTCTCTCACTCTCTCCTATCTCACTCTCTCACTATCTCACTCTCTCACTATCTCACCTCATCTCACTATCTCACTCTCTCACTATCTCACTATCTCACTCTCACTATCTCACTCTCTCACTATCTCACTCTCACTATCTCTCCACTATCTCACTCTCATATCTCACTCTCTCACTATCTCACTCTCCTCACTATCTCACTCTCTCACTATCTCACTCTTTCACTATCTCACTCTCTCACTATCTCCCACTCTCTCACTGCTCACTATCTCACTCTCTCACTCTCTCACTCTCTCACTATACACTCTCACTATCTCATTCTCTCACTATCTCACTCTCTCACTATCTCACTCTCACTATCTCACTCTCTCACGATCTCACTCTCACTATCTCACTCTCTCACTATCTCACTCTCTCACTATCTCACTCTCTCACTATCTCACTCTCTCACTCTCACTATCTCACTCTCTCACTATCTCACTCTCTCCATCTCTCTCACTCGCTCACTCACTCTCACTATCTCACTCTCTCACTACTCACTATCTCACTCTCTCACTATCTCACTCTCTCACTATCTCACTATCTCACTCTCTCACTATCTCACTCTCTCACTCTCTCACTATCTCACTCTCTCTCACTCTCTCACTATCTCACTCTCACTATCTCACTCTCTCACTATCTCACCCTCATTATCTCACTATCTCACTCTCTCACTATCTCACTCACTATCTCACTATCTCACTCTCTCACTATCTCACTCTCACTATCTCCTCTCACTATCTCACTCTCTCCTCAATATCTCCTACTACTCACTCTCTCACTATCTCACTCTTTCACTATCTCACTCTCTCACTATCTCACTCTCTCACTGCTCACATCTCACTCTCTCACTCTCTCACTCTCTCACTATCTCACTCCTCTCACAATCTCATTTTCTCACTATCTCACCTCTCCCTATCTCACTCTCACTTTTCTCACTCTCTCACGATTTTCACTCTGACTATCTCACTCTCTCACTATCTCACTCTCAACTCTCACTATCTCACTATCTCACTCTCTCACTATCTCACTCTCTCACTATCTCACTCGCTCACTCTCTCACTATTTCACCTCCCCCTCACTATCTCACTCTCTCACTCTCTCACTCTCTCACTAACTCACTCTCTCACTATCTCTCACTAACTCACTCTCTCACTAACTCACTCTCTCACTAACTCACTCTCTCACTAACTCACTCTCTCACTAACTCACTCTCTCACTATTCACTAACTCACTCTCTCATCTCTCACATTTCACTCTCACTATCTCCCCTCTCGCACTATCTCACTCTCTGACTATCTCATTCTCTCACTATCTCACTCTCACTATCTCACTCTCTTTACTATCTCACTCTTTCATACCCCACCTCTCACTATCTCACTCTCACTATCTCCTCTCTCACTACTCACTCCTCACCTTTTCACTCTCACTATCTCACTCTCTCACATCTCCCCCTCTCTCTCACTACTCAAACTCTTTACTACTCACTCTCCTATCTCACTCCACATCTCACTCTCCACTATCTCACTATTCCTCTATCGCTATCCAATCCTCTATCTCATTCTCTCACTGTCTCACTCTACTATCTCACTCCTCCTTTTCTCACCTTCACTATCTCACTCTCTCACTATCTCACCTCTCACTGTTTTTCCA
>NC_069453.1:36010302-36046213 GCF_026875155.1 Cherax quadricarinatus | reverse complement strand
CTACCGGTGTTTAAAATAACACGGTTTTTTTACATGAACCAGGTGTTTAAAATAAAAACAGGTGTTTACTTACAAGGTGAAAAATTAAACAGGTGTTTAAAATAACAAGGTGTTTAATTAAACCCCAAAGGTATTTAAAAATAAACACAGGGTTTAATTAACCAGGTGTTTACATTAACACGGTTTTTAAATCAACACAGTGTTTCATTAACCAGGTTTTTTAATTAACCATGTGTTTAATTTAAACACATGGTTTCTTAACCAGGTGTTTAAATCACACGGGTTTTTCTTAACACAGGTTTTTTAAATCAACAAGGGGTTTACTTAAACAGGTGTTTACATTAAACAGGTGTTTAAATCAACACAGGTGTTTAATTAACACAGGTGTTTACATTAAAGGGGGTTTTTTAAAATAAACACAGGTGTTTACATTACACAGGTTTTAATTACACAGGTGTTTAAAAACAAACAGGTTTTTTCTTTAAACCAGGTTTTTACATTAAAACACAGGTGTTTACATTAACCAGTTTTTTAAAATTTAACCAGGTTTTTAAAAATTGATTAAGACCCAGGTTCCTACTTACTGTAGGTGAAAAGGGACGCAGGGTCTTAAGGAAAGTCCTAATGTTCATCCTACTGGTGATAAAACAGGGGTGTGGTTGTGAGGTGAGTGCGCTAAAAACCCACCCCCGGTAACCAAGCCTTGTACTAGCTCCCAACACCGACTAAAAACAATTCTGGTATAACTCTTTTAATCGAGGGGTTTTTGTTGCAACCCCTGTGTGTATTTCCTGTTTTTGGTTTCAGGGGTGGGAGTCACAGCCCTGGCCGCCTCTTCAGGCCGCTAAAGGTCGTTTTTTCGCTCCATGAAATTTTATACTTTTTTAAAAGCATGTATGTCCTCCCTCCCTACATCACCCCCGGGCCGAAACCTTTTTCACATCTCCCCTCCTCAATTTATCACCCTCAAAACTCTTTATCCAAAAAAAACCCAAATACCTCACAACCCCACTTCCTCAAACCAATTCTCCCCAACTCATCACCACACAACTCCTCTAACCCTTCCTACACCTTCCCCCTCCCAAAAACCTCATCATCCACAAAATCAATCATCCTACAAACCCATCACCCTCAAAATTCTCAACCCTACAACTCAATCCACACAACTTTCCCCTACAAAACTCATCATCCCTAACAAACCATCACCCTACACAACCCTACCTAACAACTCTACCCTACAAAAACTCATCTCACCCAACAACCCCCCATATCCTCAAACCCATCCCTCACTCTTCACCTACAACTCTCATCCTACAAAACTCATCCTACACAATCTCACCCTCCCAAAACCATCACACCCTTTCAAACCCATATCCTACCACTCATCTCCTACACAATTTTTAAAAACCCCAAACTCATCATCCCACAACCCATTCCAACAACCCATCACCCTACACAATTTATCCCAAAACTCTCATCACCCTACAAAATCCCACATCCAACAACTCGCTCCTACAAATCATCACCCCTTACACAGTCTTTCTCCTACATAACCCTTACCCTCCACATTCATTTTACACAACTAACCCACAAATCATCATACACAACTCAAGCTAAACAACTACACCCTACACAACTCTCTTTTCCTTCACAATCCATCACCCTCCCCAAACCTTTCCCCCAAAACTCATATCCCCTACACACTCATCTCATCTTACCAACTAACCCTAAAACCATCATCCTAAAAACCCCTTATCCTACCAACTCATATCTTACAAACCCCATTCTACACAATCATCATCCACAATCCCCTGAAAATCACCATCTACACAATCATTTAAAATTTCATTTTTTCCCAAAATTTATGCGAAAAAAACTCACCCTACGCAATTTAAACCCTACACAACTCTCCCCTATACGTCATATTCTACAACTCTTTCATCCTCCCAAATCTCTTAAAAAAACCATCTAAAAAAATCATTATACCTAAAAATTCTCATCCTACACAGCTCATATCTTACAAAACTTATCCTACACAGCTCATAAACTACCAACTTACCACCAGTCATCATCCTACACAATTATCCTAAAAAAATCATACCCTAACAATTATCCTACAAACTCATCACCCTCCCCTTATCTACACAACTCATCCCTAACAATCATCATCCTACACAACTTCACCCTACACAACTCATATCCTACACAACTTATCCTACAAAAACTCATCATCCTACACAATTTCCCTACACAACTTATCCTACACAATTACCCTCACAATCCATCCTAAAAAATTACCTACAAAATCATATCCTAAAAAACTCTCTCCTACCAATCATATCCTACACAACTCATCACCCTACACCTCTACCCTTTCACAACTTATCCTACACGGGGCTAAAACCCTACACAATTTCCTAACAATCTCTCCTAAAAAAATCTCATCCTACCAACTATCATCCTACAAAACTCATCACCCTAACAGTCATCTCCTCAAACTTATCCCACAGCTATATCCTACACAACTTACCCTACAAAACTCATCATCCTACCCAACTCTCTTAAACAATCATCCTAACAAATCTTATACCTACAAATTTTCACCCTACACAGTCATCATCCTACAAACTTATCCTAACAAAATATCACCCTACACAATCACCCTGGTTTCACTATTTAAAAGAAATAAAAAAAAAGGTCAGTGGGGGGTTTGAACAGTCCACCACACCTGAAACTGTGGGGCATGTGTGGCACTGTGTGGCACTGTGTGGATGTGGGATGTGTGGAATGTGTGGCCTGTGTGGCACGTGTGGCACTGTTTTGGCACTGTGTGGCAATGTGTGGCACTGTGTGGCATGTGTGGCACTGGGGGGGCACTGTGTGGCCGTTTTTGGCACGTGTGGCCCTTTGGTGGCAATGTGTGGCATTGTGGCACGTGTGGCAATGTGTGGCATGTGTGGCACTGTGGGACTTGTGGGCAAGTGTGGACTGGGGGGCCGTGTGGCACTGTGTGGAAAATGTGTGGCACTGTGTGGCACGTGTGGAAATGTGTGGCACTGTGTGGCACTGTTGGGCAATGTGTGGGGCCTGTGTGGACTGTGTGGCACTGTGGGGCAATGTTTGGCAGTGTGGCACGTGTGCACTGTGTGGCAATGTGTGGCATGTGGGGCACTGTGTGGCAATGTGTGCAATGTGTGGCCTGTGTGGCATGTGTGGCACTGTGTGGCAATGTGTGGACTGTGGGGCACTGGTGGCAATGTGTGGCATGTGTGGCATGTGTGGCAATGTGGGGGCATGGTGGCACTGTGTGGCACTGTGTGGCACTTGTGGACTGTGTGGCACTTTTGGGGAAATTTTGTGGCACTGTGTGGCTGTGTGGCACTGTGTGGCACTGTGGGGCACTTTTGGGCACTGTGGGCAAATGTGTGGACTGTGGGCACTGTGTGGCAATGTGTGGCAATGTGTGGCACTGTGGGGCACTGTGTGGCACTGTGTGGCACTGTGTGGCATGTGGGCACTGTGTGGCAATGTGGGGCACTGGTGGCACTGGGGGCACTGTGTGGAATGTGTGGACTGTGTGGCACTTGTGGCCTGTGTGGCACTGTGGGGCAATGTGTGGCACTGTGGGGACTGTGTGGAATGTGTGGCACCCCCTCCTTCCTTCCCTGTTTCTTCTTTCTTCAACCCTTGTTTCCACTCTTTTTTCTTCTGAGAGACGGCGGACAGTGTGAAACACATGTGGTGTTACCCAGGTAGCAACCAGAGGTGTTACAACGGTAGCAACACATGGGTTTCCCAAAGGGTGTAGCAACACATGAGGTGTTACCATGTACAACAAAAAATAGGGTGTTCCCCAGTGTGAAACCTGAGGTGTTACAACTTTTGTAGAACACACTGCTGGTGTTACCAGGTAGCAACACCTGATGGTGTTAAAACGTGGAACACACTGTGGTGTTACCCAGTGTAGCAACCCCTGGGGTTTTAAACAGTGTAGCAACACACTGATGGTTTTTAAACAGTGTGAAAACACATGATGGTTTTTCCCGGTAGCAACCCCTGATGGTGTTACAACAGTGTAGCAACACACTGAGGTGTTAAAAAAAGGGGTTTGTAAAAAACCCACGATGGGTTCCACAGGTAGAAAACACATGATGGTGTTCCCACGTTTTTGCAACCACTGATGGTGTTACCAGTGTAGCATACACTGTGGTGTTACCCAGGTGAAACACACTGGGGTGTTACAACAGTGTAGCAACACATGATGGTGTTTACAAAAGTGTAGCAAACACATGTGGTGTTCACAGTGTAGCAAACATGATGGTGTTACAACAGTGTAGCAAACCACTGAGGGTGTTACCCAGTGTAGCCCACTGTGGTGTTAAACAGTGTACAACACACTGATGGTGTTCAAAAATTTGTAGCAAACACACTGATGGTGTTAAAAACAGTTGTAGCAAACACTGATGGTGTTCCACAGTGTAGCAAACACTGTGGTGTTAAAACAGTTTTGCAACCATGATGGTGTTACCACAGTGTAAAACATGTTGTGTTAAAAACTTTTGTAGAACACACTGAGGGTGTTACCACAGTTAGCAACCCCGAGGGGTTTTTAACCCACAGTGTGAACACACTGATGGTGTTACCACAGTTTTAGCAACACACGCTGGTGTTACCACAGTGTAACTATCATATAAAATTTAGGTAGCAACACACTGCTGGTGTTACCACGTTAATTTTCTATAAAATGTGTAGCACACACTGGGGTTTTTCCACAGTGAAACTATCTTAGAATAGTGTGCAACAATGCGGGTGTTCACAGTGTAACTACATATAAAATAGTTTTTGGAAACACAGTGTGTTACCCAGTGTAAATTTTCTACAGAATAGGTAGCACCCACTGTGGTGTTTACCACAGTGAAACTATCATATAAAATAGTGTAGCAACACTGGGTGTTACCAAGGTAACTATCTAAAAATAGTGTAGACACTGCTGGGTTCCCACAGTTTAACTATCAACAGAATTGACCCCGAGTGAAAATTTTAAACTATCATATAGAATAGTGTAGAAACACTGCTGTGTTCCAAGTGTAACTATCATATAAAATAGTGTAGCAAAAACTTAGTGTTACCACAGTGTAACTATCTACAGATAGTTTGCAACCACTGCTGGTGTTCCCACGTGTAACTTCATTAAAATTAGTGTAGCACCACTGCTAGTTTCCACAGTTGTAACTATATAAGAATAGTGTAGAACCCCCCTGTAGTGTTACCACATGTAATATCTTATATAATTGTGTAGAACACATGTGGTGTTACCACAGGTAACTATCATACAAAATAGTGTAGCAACCATGTGGGTTCCAAGTGTAACTATTCTATAGAATTTTTTGTAGCAACACACTCTAGTTTTACCCAGTGAAACTACATATAGAATAGTGTAGCAACCCTGCTGTGTTCCACAGTTAACTTCATATAGAATGTTAGCCCCAACTGCTGGTGTTACCACAGTGTAACTATATATAGATAGGTAGAAACACATGCTAGTGTTCCCAAAGTGAAATATCATATAGAATAGTGTAGCAACCAGCTGGTGTTACCACAGTGTAACTTTCATTTTGAATAGTTAGCAAACACTGCTAGTGTTAACAGTGTAACTATCATTGAATAGGTAGCAAAACACTGCTGGTGTTACCACAGTGAATATCATTAGAATATGGAAAGACCTGAAGATTACGCATAAAAAAATAAAGGGAAAAAAACAGGCCCAAAAAAAAAAGGATTAAAAATGGGGGGAATGTTAAGAAAAACGGGGGAGAGGAAAAAAGAAAGAGGATAAAGGGGTATGAGTTAAGATAAAGGGGGGAAGAAAATAAAGAGGGGTGAGGAAGTGAGACAAGAGGAATGATATAGTGACAGAACACCCGTAAAAAGATGACAATGAGGAATGAGACAGCCAGAAGAGGAGAGGGGAGAGAGGGGAGGAAGAGATGAGAGAGAGGAGGGAGGAGAGAGAGAGAGAGGATGCGATAAAGATGGTGAGGGATTCAGCCCCAGCTCCTGGGGGATTGCTGTGGGTGGGTTAGGGGGGCTTGGGGGAAGCTTTGGGTGGGTGTGCTGGGGGATGCTGGTGGGTGAGGCCGGATAGCAAACCGGTGCACGAAGGGTGCGCGGATGACGCGGATTGAAAAAAAATATGTAAACACGGTGGATGCTGCTCGTTCTGGCCGGCTGCCCTGTAGTTTTATCTGTGGTCACGGTTGACACCCGCGTGGTGGGCGTTTGGCCCCAATCGCAGGAGGGGAACAATGTCAGTGATTTACCTCCTACCCCCCCCCTCTCTCCATCTCTCTCCTCTCTCTCTTCTCTCTCTCTCTCTCTGTCTCTCAGCCCGGATCCTACAATTTAAACCACTGAAGTGAAGACGCCGTTTGTTAAAAATAGAGAAACTTTGGTGGGGAGGTGTCAACCACCCCCAAAAATCCTGGTGGGGTTTTTTTGTTTTACCCACCCAAAAAATCATGGGGGTGGGTTGTGTGTTCTCCCCACACCCAAGATCACTGGTGTGGGGTTTTGTGTGTCACCACACATACGGTGTGGGTGGGGTGCTCACCCAAAAAATCATGGTGTGGGGTGCGTGTCTCCCCACACCCCCAAAAATCACTGGTGTGGGTGTGTGTGTCACCCACAATTTTATGGGTGGGGTGTGCGTGTCTCCCCCACACCCAAAGATCATGGTGTGGGTGGCGTGTCTCACCCCACCCCAAAATCACTGGTGTGGGTGTGGTGTCACCCACACCCACATCCGTGGGCCTAACCACGTCACTGGTGTGGGTGTGTGTCTCACTCCACATCACTGGTGTGGGTGTGTGTTTTTCTCACCCCACCAAACTGGGTGGGGTGTGTGTTTGTCTCACCCCCACATCACTGGTGTGGGTGTGTGTTTTACCCAACATCATGGTGTGGGGGTGTGTTTGTCTCACCCACACAACCTGGTGTGGGTGTGTGTTTGTCCACCCACATCCTGGGGTGGGTGTGTGTTTGTCTCACCCACACATCACTGGTGGGGGTGTTGTTTGTTCACCCACACATCACTGGTGTGGGTGTGTGTGTTCACCCACCATCACTGGTGTGGGTGTGGTCCACCCAAATCATGGTGGGGTGTGTTCACCCCCACATCATGGTGTGGGTGTGTTTTGTGTCTCACCCCCCAACACTGGTGGGGGTGTGTGTGTGTCTCACCCCCCAAAATCATGGTGTGGGGTGTGTTTTTTCACCCCACTTTACTGGTTGGGTGTGTGTGTCTCCCCAACATCATGGGGTGGGTGGGGGTGTCTCACCCCCAATCATGGTGGGGGTGTGTTTGTCTCACCCCACTCACTTGTGTGGGTGTGTGTGTCTCCCCACACATCATGGTGTGGGGGTGTGTTTTGTCTCACCCACAATCACTTGTGTGGGTTTTGTTTGGGGTTCCCCCAATCCTGGTGTGGGGTGTGTCTCACCAAAACACACTGGTGTGGGTTTTTGTGTTGCTCACCCCCCACATCATGGTTGGGGGTGTGTCTCCCCAACACATGGTGGTGGGTTTCGTGTGTGTTCCCCCACATCACTGGTGTGGGGTGGTTTCTCCCCACACTCCCCGGTGTGGGTGGTGTCCACCAACATCCTGGGGGTGGGGTGGTTTTCTCACCCCACCCTATGGTTTTTGGGTGGTGGGTGTGTCTCACCCACTCATGGTTGGGTTTTGGTTTGTCTCACCCCCACCCAAAGGTGTGGGTGTTTTGTGTCCACCCACAATCACTGGTGTGGGTGGTGTGTGTCTCACCACACATCACTGGTGGGGGTGTGTGTGTGCTCACCCACACATCATGGTGTGGGTGGGTGTGTGTTCACCCACACATCCTGGTGTGGGTTTGTGTACCACTTTTGGTTATACCCCCTCTACAAATTTCACAACACCAGGGTTTTTTGTGAGGGGTTTAAATAAGTTAGGTTACTGTACTGTTGGCTTGTTAAATAGTCTTTTGAAAGGGTGTGAAGGGGAGAGGAGGGCCTAAAGTTAGCCCAAAGTCAGGATCAGTGCTGTGGTGGCAGTGGTTTGATTTTGCTGGGTTTGATGGTTGGTTGGTTGTGTGTTGGGGGAGATAAAGGTAGATAGGGGACCGACAAAGTTATTTGCCTGATGAATCATCCACCTCTAAAAAAACAGGATGGAATCCCTTTTACTGCGTCTGGGGGAAGTGACTTTTTTGCTGAAAAAAAGTGCCAAGTTGCTGATCCAGCAAGGGAAAATCCTTGGTAGCTGCAACAAATTTGTCAAAGTTTCAGTGGTGCAATAAATCAGGACAAAATATTCTTTTCCTTAAAACCTGGGACCAAGGAAAAGGGTGTGGGCCCAGATAAATGAGTCAAAAATTTTTGGGGTAAATGTGCCCGCAAACTAGCGCCCTTAACTCGCTTTTTTTCGCCCGCCTAGTACAGGTAAATGGTCTTTCTGTGGGAAGAGGGAAAAGAAAAACAGAGCGAAATCTCAATATGTAGTGGTAAATCCTGTTCCCTTTGGGGAAGGTCCCCCGAGAAAAAATTACGGGAAAAGGCACAGTTTTTTGTACCACTCATACTTTGTGATGCAAAATGGCGTCAGGAAAGGTTACTTTGCTGCTGATCTGTTGTTAAAACCCCTCCACTAAGTGGCACCCCGTCACTGGATGAATAAAGTCAGCTGTTGGTAGCACTGGATATTGCTGGCGCTTTCGGGGGTGTGGATCAGGGCCCCTTAGCAAAATTTTAAGCATGGGAATTGAAAGGGCTCTACGCTATGTCTCCTCGTGATCCTTTATGGTGTTTTCTAAGTGTAGTTTTTCAATGGAACGGAATCAGCCCCAAAACATCCTTTGGGCAAGTGTTCCACAAGGAAAGCGTGCTGGGTCCCCCTGTTTGGAATGTCTCTTCAACGACCCCTTTTTCATCTCATCCCCGAATCAATGCATTGGAAGACTGTACATGAATTCACTTATCCAAGAGGGGAAAAACCCCCAGCTGATTTTAAGTTACATCAATCACCAGTTTATAGCTATATCAGCCTGGGTTTAAATGTTTAGCGGGGTCCCCTTTACCCCTGAGAAAAAAAACAAATGTTAAAGGGTCTCTAGGCCCGTGATTGGTAATGCTGGAGCATTTGCTAAGAATGATGATCAAGGCCCCCATAAATGGTAATGCGGGCATTTGCTAAGAATGATGATAAAGGGCCCCCCCCAGGGGGGAATGGAAAAATGCTGGACCCTTTGCTAAAAATTGATGATAAAAGGCACCATGGGGGTTTAAAGCTGGAGGGGGTTTTTGGTTTTTCGGGGGATGAACTTGTTACCTTTGGGGGTGAAATTTTACAGACTAAACCATAAAAGACCACGTTGCAAATCTTCAAAAAAGGGGGCCCCGGGAAAGCTTAAACATTCCAGTAATCACATCCGTTTTGAGGGTTTAGATTTTTGGGGCAAAACCTGTACGGGGGAAGCAAGTTACGCCACACCTTAAGTTTGCCCCATTTTCCCTAGATTGCCTTTTCCCCCTCCCCCCCCCCCCCCCCCCGATCTCATCTTCTGCCCCTTTCCCTTGACAAAATAGAAAATTTTAAGAAGACAACTATTAAACCAAAAGGGACTGTGTTAGAAGACAGTTACTACACAAAAGACTGATATTTTGAAGACAGTTACTAAAACCATTACTGAATGGGGAAGGGACAGCAAACTACCCCCAAGATGTTATTTAGAAGACAGTTACTAACCCATTACTGACGTGAGAAGTCAGTACTAAAACCACAAGCGGGATAGTTAGAAGACGTTCTACACCATTACTGACTGGGGAAGACGGGGTTTTTATTTACACCAAAAGACTGATATGAGAAGACAGTTACAAACCCCATTACTGACAGTGAGAAGTCAGTATACACCCCAAAAATGATAGTGAGAAGCAGTTATAACCTTTATTTGACAGGAGAAGTAAAGTACTACCCCAAAAAACTGATAGTTGGGAAGACAGTTACTACCCATTACTGATTTAAAGAAGACAGCTATTTACACCAAAAGGACTGATAGTTAGAAGACATTTTCCTACACCATTACTGATGAGAAGACGTTTAATACACCCAAGACTGATATTTTAAAAGGACATTTACTACCCTTTTACTAAAGTGAGAAGTCAGCTACTACACCACAAGATGACAGTGAGAAAGACAGTTATACCCCCCAAAAGGGACTGATAGTTAGAAGAAGTTACTACACCAAAGATGCCCAGGAAAAGCAGTTACTACCCCAAAAAGACTGACAGTGAAAAGGGACAGTTACTACACCACAAGACTGACAGTGGGGAAGACAACTACTACACCACTAGACTGACAGTGAGAAGACAGTTACTACACCAAAAGGGATGACAGTGAAAAGACAGTTACTACACCAAAAGACTGACAGGGAAGACAGTTACTCACCCCAAGACTGACAGTGAGAAGCAACTACTACACCACAAGATGACAGTGAGAAGACAGTTACTACACCACAGAACTGACAGTGAGAAGACAGTTACTACCCCACAAGACTGACAGTGAGAAGACAGTTATACACCACAAGACTGATATGAGAAGACAGCTAGTACAGCACAAGACGGGCAGCCAACATCACTTCATCTGATACTTTTTTTTCCAGGATGACTTGAGTCGGGAAACCATTGTTCGTACAAGATAATGACATCAACGAAATAGAGTCACTTAATCAAATAAAAGAGCTGGCCCCAGCTGGCCCACAGCTGGCCCGTGCTAGCCCACAGCTGGCCCACAGCTAGCCCCAGCTGGCCCACAGCTGGCCCAGTGATAGCCCACAGCTGGCCCACAGCTAGCCCACAGCTGGCCCACAGCTTACAACATCATCCTGTCCCATACTTGTCTGTCTCACAAAAGGCTTTCGAATGGGCTGATGTAGGTTACATCTCTCAACTTGCAAATCAAGTAAGGAACCTTAACCTACCACTGTACAACACTGTGAGAGAGGGAAAACATACAGCATTACGTAGTGTTACGACACAATAATAATAATAAAAAAATAATAGGAGTCCTCAGGTTGTTCTTCAACTCTATACATCCTTGGTTAGGCCTCATTTAGATTATGCTGCACAGTTTTGGTCACCGTATTACAGAATGGATATAAATTCTCTGGAAAATGTACAAAGGAGGATGACAAAGATGATCCCATGTATCAGAAACCTTCCCTATGAGGATAGACTAAGGGCCCTGAAACTGCACTCTCTAGAAAGACGTAGAATTAGGGGGGATATGATTGAGGTTTATAAGTGGAAGACAGGAATAAATAAAGGGGATGTAAAAAGTGTGCTGATAATATCTAGCCCAGACAGGACTCGCAGCAATGGTTTTAAGTTGGAAAAAATTTAGATTCAGGAGGGATATAGGAAAGTACTGGTTGGGAATAGAGTTGTGGATGAGTGGAACAAAACCAAGTACCGTTATGAGGCCAGAACGTTGTGTAGCTTTAAAAATAGTTGATTAAATACATGAGTAGATGTGGGGGGGTGTGAGTTAGACCTGATAGCTTGTGCTAACGGGTCGGTTGCCGTGTTCCTCCCTTGAGTCAATGTGACCTGACCTGACTAGGTTGGGTCATTGCTTAACCGGTAGGGACTTGACCTGCCTCGCATGGGCCAGTAGGCCTTCTGCAGTGTTCCTTCGTTCTTATGTTCTTATGTTCTTATGACACCCACTGTCTTACCACCACCTTGTCTTCTATCTTCCTCTCGCCTCTCTCTCGCTCTCTCTCTCTCTCTCCTCTCTCTCTCTCTCTCTCTCTCTCTCTCTCTCTCTCTCTCTCTCTCTCTCTCCTTCATTCCACCATCACAGAGTTGCCGTCAGCTTATAAACGAAACAAAATGTTCTTCCCGCCAATTGGAGGAATATCCCCAGGTTTCGCGCGCTTTATATTATTATATTTTTGGGGCGAGTTTTTGGCGGTAAAATTTTTTTGCTGTTTTTGTTCCACTTTTGATTTACGCGGGAAATTTCTAAAACCCCGTACACTGTATGATGCTTGACCAGTACACAACCAGTATACTGTTGATGCTTGACCAGGTACACACCAGTATACTGTATGATGCTTGACCAGTACACAACCAGTATACTGTATGATTTCTGACCAGTACAAACCAGTACACTGTATGATGCTTGACCAGTACACAACCCGTAAACTGTATGATGCTTGACCAGTACACAACCAGTATACTGTATGATGCTTGACCCGTACACAACCAGTACACGTTTTTATGCTTACAGTACACAACGTACACTTATGATCTTACATACACAAACCCTACACTGTTTTATGCTTGGGGCACAGTAGTTATATGGTACAGTGGAGATGGTACGTGTGATGGAACAGTGTGATGGACCGAGGGAGATGGTACAGTGTGATGGTAAAGTGTGATGGTAACAGTGTGATGGCAGTGTGATGAACAGAGGGATGGTACAGATGAGATGGTACATGTGTGATGGTACAGTGTTGAAGGTACAGTGTATGGTACAGTGTGATTGGATTCAGTGTGATGGTACATTATAATGGTACAGTGTGATATAACAGTTGGTGATGGACAGAGCGATGGAACAGTGAGTTGTTACAGTGTGATGGCCAGTTTGATGGTACTGTGTGATGGAACATGAGATGGAAACGTGTAAATGGGTGTACAGTGTAATGGAACATTGTGATGGAACAGGGTTGATGGAACACTTTGGATGGTTACAGTATGATGGAACAGTGTGATGGAACAGTGTGATGGTACAGTGTAATGGTACCAGGAGAGGATGGTACGCGCAGTGGGATGGAACAGAGTGATGGATACAGATGTGATGGTACAGGGTGATGGTTACAGTGTGATGGTATCAGTGTGATGGAGTACAGTGTGATGGAACGTGTGATGGCCAGTGTGATGGAACAGTGTTGATGGTACAGTGTGATGGTAACGTGTGATGGTACAGCTGTGATGTACAGTGTGAAGGAAGAGCAGATGTGATGGTACAGCACCAATAGTGATGGAACAGGGATGAGATGGAACAGTGTTGTATGGTACAGTGTAATGGTAAGGTGATGGTACAGAGTGAAGGTACGCAGAGTGATGGATACAGTGTGATGGTACAGTGTGATGGAAACCAGTGTGTGTGGAACGGTGAGGTACGAGGTGTTGAGGTACGCAGTGTGATGGGTTCGTGCGATGGAACAGGGGAGGTTGGTTCAGATGAACTGGAATTTCAGTGTTGTATGGTAACAGTGTTATGGTAACAGTGTGCATGGGAAACATCGTGATGGTACATTTGTAATGGAAAAGTGTGATGGAACAGTGTGATGGTACAGTTCTGTGCTGGAGACGCAGAGGTTGGTGATGGAACGAGTGTGATGGAACGCAGTGTGATGGAACAGTCGGTGATGTGTACTTGTAAATTGAACAAGTGTGATGGGAGAACAGTGTGATGGTAATGTGGGATTGGAACAGTGTGATGGAACAGAGTGAGTGGTACAGTGGGATGGAACAGTTTGATGGACAGTGTGATGGTACAGTGTGATGGTTTAGAGAGTTATGGTGGTACAGTGTGAATGGTACAGAGTGATGGTACAGTTGTGTTGGTTACAGTGTGAGGTACAGTGTGATGGTACAGAGTGATGGTACCGAGATGGATGGTTACTGTGTGATGAACTCAGTGTGATGAACCGTTGTGATGGAACAGTGTGAATGTACAGTGTGAGGCAACAGTGGTGCTGGAGAAAATTAGTGTGATGGAACAGTGTCGGATGGTACAGTGTGTGACTGGGAAAGACAGTGTGATGGGTCTGTGTGCTGGGAACAGTGTGAAGGGATACAGGTGGTGATAGAACCGAGTGGATGGATGTAAGGTGTGTGTGATGGTACAGTGTGATTGGACACCGAGTAGATGGAACAGTGTGAGTGGAAACAATGTGTTTGGATGGAACAGTGTGTGGAAAGTGTGATCGTAACAGGTGTGATGGAAACAGTGTGTGGAACTAGTGTGATGGTTACAGTTGGTGATGACACAAGTTTTTCGATGGAATCAGGTGTGATGGAACAGTGTGAGGGTGAGACAGTGTGATGGTTACGGGTGTGAGTGGTGAAACAGTAGTGATGGTAGACAGCTGTGATGATGCAGTGTGTTGGGATAGCGTTGATGGTTCTCATTTGTTAATGGAACAAGTGTGATGGTTACAGTTAGATGGGAGGAGTGGACGTGAGCGAGGAGAGAGAGGTGGATGAATGAAGGGGAGGGAAGTGGGTAAAGAGAGACTGTAGGGGGAAGTTGCAGGAGAGACAGTGGAGGAGTGGTTGTAGGGGTGGCTAAATTGGAGGTGTTGAAGTGAGGTAGAGAGGGTGAGGCGAGGGGCTGTCGAGGGGGAGAATCAGGAGAGTGAGTGAAGGGTGAGTTCGTGAGAGTGTGTGGTCGAGTGAGGGGAGAGTGAAGGGCAAGAGAAATGAGGGTATAAGTGAGGAGATGAGTAAGGGAGAGTGAGGGGATAGTGAAGGGATTAGAGTAGTGAGGATACGTAGTAGAAATGGCGGAAGAGCGTGATAAGGAGTGATGGGGATCGTGAGAGGAAAGAATGAAAGGGGAGAGGAGAGAGGGTGAGGTGTGTGGGAGTAGTGTAGAGGTGTTAGATGAGGGATGTGAGGGTGAGAGATGTAGTGGATATGTGAGGAGGAGAGAGGTGAGGGTAGATCGTGAGGAGGAGTGCTGAAGAGATTGTGAGGGGGAGAGTAAGGTGGATAGGTGAGGGTGAGGGAGTGATGGATATGAGGGTGGAAAGAGAGTGATAAAGAGATGAGGGAGGGGAAGTGAATAGGAGATAGTCAGGAGAGTCATAGTAGGGGATTAAGTGAGGGTGATGATGAGTGAGGGAAGGAAATACGTGCATAGTTAGGGGAAGAGATTGTGTTAGATAGTTAGGGTAAGGCAGTGAAAATGGATAGTGAGGAGAGAGAGAGTGAGGGGAAGATGAGAGTGAGGTGAGGGTGGTAGATAGTGAGGGAGTGGAGGAATAGGTGACGGGATTGTGAGGGAAAGTTGCTTGGGGATAGAGAGGGGAGAGGAGTGAAGGGACAGTGAGGGATGTGAGTGGATAGTGAGAGGGGGAGAGAGTGTGTGGAGGATAGTTAGGGGATTGAGAATGAGGGATAGCGGAGAGGAGTGTGATGGGCGAGTGAGAGGAGAGAGTGGAGGGGATTGTGAGGGGGGAGAGAGTTTGAGTCGATATGAAGGTGATGAGAGTGGGTCGTTTGATGGGACAGAGTGAGGGGAGAGATTGGGGAGGAGGGGTGAGCGGGAGAGCATGTGAGTGGATAGTGAGGGATACGATGGGTGGCTAGTGAGACGATAGAGTGGATAGGGGAGGGGAAATAGTGAGGGTGCTTGACCCTTGCACAACCAGTACACTGTCTGCAGCTTGACCCGTACCTCAACCAGTACCTGTCTGAGCTTGGACAGTAACACAAAACCGTACACTGTATGATGATTGACCAGCTACACAACCATTTACACTGCATGATGCTTGCCAGTACATAACCAGTACACTGTAAGAAGCTTGACAGTACACAACCAAGGTCATGCATGATGCTTGACCAGTACGCACAAACATTATCATGTATGCTGCTTTTGACCCAGTTCACAATCCATGTCCACGTTTTTTGCTGCTTGACCTAGTACACAAACACAGTACTGTATTGATGCTTTGACTCAGATACACTAACCCTTATACTGTACTGATGCTTGACCAGACCACAAGCCGTACACAGTATGATTGCCTTGACTCGTACAGACAACCAGTACTACTGTTGATGCTTAACCGCAGGTACACAACAGTATACTGAATGATGCTTAGACCAGATACACAACCAGTACACAGAATGAAGCTTGACCAGTACACAACCGCAGTAAACTTGTATGATGCATAGCCAGATACACAACCGTCAGAATAATGCTTGACAGTACAACAACTGTACATCTGGATGTTTGCTTGGCCATTACACAACAGTATACTGTATGATGATGCTTGGACCAGTACCAACCAGTTATACTGTCTGATGGTTGCCCAGTACACATCCCGTACACTGTTTTTGAAGGCTTGACCAGAACACACGCAGATACACTGTTTGATGCTTGACAGTACACAACCAATACCACTGTATGATGCATGACCAGAACACCCCAGTACCACAGTATTCTATGAAGCTTGTCCGTACACAACCAGTGCCTGAATGATGCATTTGAACCAGTACACAACCAGTCTCCTGTATGGATGCACAGTTCGACAGTACACAACCAGAACACTGTTATGATGCTTTGGACCAGTACACAACCAGTATACTGTATGCTGCTTGGACCAGTACACAACCAGTGTAACTGTATGTAGCTTCGACAGCTAGTACACACCAGTAACTCGTATGAGTGCATGACCAGTAAGCACTAACCAGTACACAGCAAAAATGCTAGACCAGTCCACGCATACCAGTAACCTGTATGCATGCAATGGACCAGTACAATAACAGTACACTGTTATGAATGCCTTGACAGGACCACAACACAGTACAATTCCTTTCCCACTCTTGCTTGGTATTCTCCCTTTTCATCTTATCTCCCTTCCTTCCTCACTCCCGTCACTCTCTCCGTCCCTCCCTCCCTCCCGTCCTGCTTAACCCGACTTCTCCCTTCCTTTTTTCCACCTTTGTTTCTCTTCCATCGCTAAGATTCCCCCCTTCCTCCCCTCCCTGCTCTTCCGCCTACCTCTTTATGTCCCTCCGCCCAGTCAATCCTTCCCTGCATCGTCCTCATCCCTCTCTCCCTCCCTCCTTCACCATCCCTCCCTCCCCCTTCCTTCCCTCCAATTAAAGACATGCGACCCAAGCCATGATTCCATCGATTTATGAGCTAAAACCAGTGTGATGGAACAGCTGTGAAATGGAAACAGTGTGAAGGAACAGTTTGATGGAAAAACCAGGGGGTGAGATGGAACAATGTGATGGGAACAAGGTGTGATGGAACAGTGAGATGGAACAGGAGATTGAAACAGTGTGATGGCACCAGAGTGATGGTTACATGTGATGGTACAGTGTGATGTTTACAGAGTGATGGACAGTGTGATGGGTACCGTGTGAATGGAACAGTTGTGATGTTTACAGTGTGATGGAACAGTGTGTGGTTACAGTGTGATGGAACAGTGTGATGGTACAGTGTGATGGAGAGTGTGCATGTGGAATAGAGTGTGATGGATAAGAGGTGTCGATGGAAAAGTGTGATGGATAGAAGAGTGTGATGAAGAGTGTGAGGCAACAGTGTGGATGGTACGAGTGTGGATGGTGACTGTGTGATGGACACAGAGTGATGGGAACAGTGTGTGGAAGACATGTGATCTGGAAAACAGTGGTGATTGGCAGTGTGATTGGAAAGCGTGTGATGGGAAGAGAGTGATGTGAACAGTGTGATGGTACAGTGCTGGATGGAACAGTGAGTAGTTGATGGAAGAGTGTGAATAGGAACAGGTGTGAATGGTAAGTGTGATGGTACAGTGGGATGGAACAGTGTGATGGATACAAGCTGTGATGAACCTATGTGATGGAAACAGTGTGAAGGAACAATGTGATGGAACAGTGTTGATGACCGCAGTGGTGAAGGAAGGTGTGACTGGCGAAAGAGTGTGATTGGACCAGCTGTGATGGAACAGTGTGATGGACCAGTGTTTATTGCATGGACCAGTGCCCCCCCCTCCCCCCCCCCCCCAACGCCCCCCCCCCCCCCCCCCCCCCCCAAGTTGGAAAGAGTGTGATGGAACAGGGTTGTGCATGGAACCAGTGTGATTGGACACCGTGTGAGGACCAGTGTGGAGGAAACAGTGTGATAAAAGAGTGTGATGGATGGAACCAGTGCGAAGGACCAGTGTGATGGAAACGAGTGATGGAGCAGATGTGATGGCACTGTGTGATGGACAGTGTGATGGCACAGTCTGATGGAGCAGTGCTGATGGAACTAGTTGTGATGGAACCAGTGTGATGGACCAGTGAGATTGAGCAGCGTGTGGAACAGGGTGATGGAGCAGTTTGCTGGAACAGTGATGTTGGCACGATAGTGTGGACAGTGTGATGGTACAGTGTGCAAGGAACAAGTGTGATGGTACAGTGTGATGGAACAGAGTTGAATGGCGGAACAGTGTGATGTACAGTGTGTTGATACGTGTGATGGTACCGTGTGATGGAACAGTGTGATGGAACAGTGTGATGCTACAAGTGTGAGGCCTACAGTGTAATGGTACAGTGTGAAGGTACGTGAATGGTACCAGTGTATGGGAACCAGGTGATGGTACAGTGTGATGCGAAACAGTGTGATGGTACAAGTGAAGGCAAACAGTGTAATGGTACAGTGTGAATGGAACAGTGTGATGCTACAGTGTTTATGGGTACTGAGTGATGGTACTGTGTAATGGTAACAGTGTGATGGTTACAGTGAGATGGAACAGTTGTGATGGAACAACAGTGATGATGGAACAGTGTGATGTAACAGTGTGATTGGTCAGGATGTGATGGTACAGTTTGATGGTTAACTCAGTGGATGGAACAGTGTGACACCCTGAACAGTGTGACTGAACAGTGTGATGGAAACATGTGATGGAACAGTGTGTATGGTACAGTGTATGATGGGAACAGCTGTGATGAAACAGCGTGTATCGAACAGTGTGATGGAGAACCGGTGTGCATGGACAGTGTGACGGAACAAGTGTGATGGTACAGTTTGATGGTTGACAGTGTAACTGGTACAATGTGATGGTACCGTGTAATGGTACAGTGCGATGGAACAGTGTGTTGGTACAGTGTGATGGACAGTGAGATGGTACCAGTGTGATGCGTACAGTGTGTTGGTACGTGTGATGGTACAGTCATAATGGTACAGTGTAGATTGGGTACAGGTGTGATGGGAAAAGCGTGAGTGGAACGTGTGACCTGAACAGTGTGAACTGACAGTGTGATGGAACAGTGTGATGGAACAGTGTGTGGAACAGTGAGATAGGTACGTGTGTTGGTACAGAGTGATTGTAGCAGTTGTGATGGAACAGACGTGACCTGGAAACAGTGAGACTGAACAGTGTGATGGAACAGTGTGATGGAACTGTGTGATGGTACAGTGTGATGGACAGTGAGATGGAACGAGTGAAGGAACCGTGTGATGTGAACAGTGTAGATGGAAACAGTGTTGATGGTACAGTGTGATGGAAAAGTATGTTGGAACAGCGTGATGGAATGGTGATGGAACAGTTTGATGGTCGCCAGTGCTGATGGACCGTGATGATGGCTACAATATTGATGCTACAGTGTAATGGGTACAGTGCGATGAACAGTGTGATGGTACAGTGTGATGCACAGTGTGATGTACAGGTAATTGGTACAGTGTGATAATAGCGTGTGAATGGTACAGTGTAATGGTACATTGAGATGGAACTGAGCCATGGATTAAGTGTGTTGGTACAGTTGTGTAGATAGGTATGGTTGTGATGCGTACGCATTGTAATGGACAGTGTGATGGAACCAGATGTGTTGGTACAGATGTGATGGAACAGTGATGGTACAGGCTATGGTTACAGTTGTAATGGTACTTGTGCATGGGAACGAGTGTGATGAAGCAGATTGATGGGTACAGTGTGGATGGAAACTGTCCATTTGTAGATGGTATACAGTTGTAATGGTACAGTGGTTAACTGGGTTACAGAGTGATGGAACGTGTGATGGAACGAGTGATGGTTACAGTGTGATTGAACAGTTGTGTGGAACAGAATGATGGAACAGTTGATGTTACAGTGTGATGGACAGAGTTATGGTTTACAGTGTGTGATGGCGCAGTGTGATGTCACAGTTAATGGATGTATAGAGTGTGATGTACAGTGTTGATGGAACAGTTTGTAATGTAAATTGTGATGGAACAGAGCAAATGTACGAGAGGTGATGGTACAGTGAAATGTTACAGTGTGATGAACCAGATGCACTGGTACAGTGTTGATGGAAAAGTGTACTGAACGGTGGATGGTCAGTAGTAAATGTATACGTGTGATTGTACAGTTTAATGGTCCAGTGTGAGCGAACAGATCAATTGTACAGATGTGTGAAGGTACAGTGTATGGACAGCGTGATGTACAGTGTGATGGCATACAGTGTGGACTGGTACAGTTGTGATGTTACAGTGTGATGGTACAGTGTAATGTAATGGTATAGTGTGATGGTACAGTGTGATGGAACAGTGTAATTGGTAATGTGAAGGAAACCAGTGATGATGGAAAGAGTGATGGTACAGTGATGATGTACAGAGTGATAGTGCAATGTAAGGTACCGTGTGATGAACATTGTGATGGAACCGTGTGATGGTACAGTGTGAGGGTACAGTTTAATGGTACGCCGTTTGATGGTACGTGTGATGGTACAGAGTGAAGTAACGTGTTGATGGAACAGTGTGACTGCTGGGATTGTGATGGTACAGATTTGATGGAACAGTGAGATGGAAAACAGTAGTGATGGTTCAGTGTGAAGGGAACAGAGTGATGGAACAGTGTAAGGTAACAGTGTGCGGAGCTAGTGTGATGGAAACAGATCGATGGTACAGAGTGATGATACAGTGTAATGGTACAGTGCGTTGTACAGTGTGATGGTACAGTGTGATGGTACAGTGTGATGGTACAGTGTGATCGAACAGTGTGATGAAACAGTGTGATGGTACAGTGTGATGGTACAGTGTGATGGAACAGTGTAACGGATACGTGTGATGTACAGTGTAATGTTACTGTGTGATGGTACCGTGTAATGGTTACCAGTTTGATGGTACAGTGTACTGGTTACAGTGTATGGTACAGAGTATGTATTGGTAACAGTGTGATGGTACAGTGTCAATGGTACACTGTGATGGAAAGGAGAGCAATGGTACAGTGTGGAGGTACAGTGTATAATTGGTACAGCGTGAGGAACAGTGTGATGGACAGGGGGTGGGTAATGTGATGAGAACAGTGTGATTGGTACAATTTGATTGGTTACAGTGTGATGGAACAGAGGTGATAGAAAACAGTGTGATGGTACAGTGATAATGGAACAGTGAGATGGATACAGTTGGTAATGGTACAGTGTGATGGAACAGTATGTGATGGTACAGTGTGATGGTTACCGTGTGATTGGACAGTGTGATGGAACAGTTGTGATGGAACAGTGTGATGGTAACCGTGTGATACAAGATGGTATGGTTACAGTGTGATGGATACAGTGTTGGATGGTGATGTACAGTGTGATGGTACGAGTGTGATGGAACATATTGGAGGGTACAGTGTGATGGAACAGTGTGATGGTACAGTGTGATGTACAGTGTAATAGAGTACATTGTGATGGATACAGTGATGATGGAACCAGGTGTGGTACTAGTGGTGAAGGATGATTAGCGAGGTTAGTGATTGTGCGCTCAGTGTACTCGGTACACGTGTAATAGGTCAGATTGTGTTGTGATGAAACAAGCAAACAAGCGGGGCCCAAGTGTGATGGTACAAAGGAGTGATGGAACAGTGTAATGGTACAGTGTGATGGAGCAGTGTGATGGAACAGAGCGATGGTACAGTGTGATGGTACAGTGTGATGGTACAGTGTGATGGTACAGTGTGATGGTACAGTGTGATGGTACAGTTGTAATGTTTATAGTGTGATGGTACAGTGTGATGGAACAGTGTAATGGTACATTGTGATGGAACAGTGTGATGGAACAGAGTGATGGTACAGTGTAATGGTATAGTGTGATGGTACAGTGTGATGGAACAGTGTAATGGTACATTGTGATGGAACAGTGTGATGGAACAGAGTGATGGTACAGTGTGATGGTATAGTGTGATTGTACAGTGTAATGGTACAGTGTGATGGAACAGTGTGATGGTACAGTGTGATGGTACAGTGTGATGGTACAGTGTGATGGTACAGTGTAAATGTACAGTGTGGATGGTACAGTGTGATGTGTACAGTGTAATGGTTCAGTGTGATGGTACAGTGTAATGTATTGTGTGATCGGTGTCAAGTGTGATGAGTATAGTGTGATGGTAAAGTGTATGGTACAGTGTGATGGTACAGTGGATGGAACATTGTGATGGATCAGAGGGATGGTACAGAGTGTGATGGGTTAAGTGTGATTGTATCGAGTTTGATGGAACCGTGTGATTGAAAACAGAGGGATGGTACAGTGTGATGGTACAGTGTGAAGGTTGAGCAGTGTGATGGTACGTGTTAATGGTTACAGTAGTGAAGGTACAGTGAGATGGACAGAGTCAGGTACAGTGTGATAATAACAGTGAGATGGAAACCAGAGCGATGGAACAGTAGAGAAGTATTCAGTGTGTGATGTACAGATGTGATGGTGTGTACTAGTGTGATGGAACCATGTGTGATGGAAACAGAGTGAGATGGGTCGCAGTGTAATGGTACATAGGGTGAAGGGAACAGGTGGATGGAACGACTGTGGAGGATTTACAAATGTATGATTTGGATAGCGGTCGATGGAAACAGTGTTGGGGTAATAGACAGTGTTTAATGGTCTCAGAGTGATAGTACTCAGGTGTTGATAGTTGGTACTCAGAGTGATGGTACAGTGTCGTATGGTTTACTGGTGATGGTAGTACGCTAGGTGTGATGGGAACAGTAGTGATGGTACCGTGTAAGGACAGTGTGTGGAACAGTGTGTCTGATGGAACAGTGGGTGATGGTCAGTGTGATGTCTAGTGTGACGGTCAGTGTGATGGTACGTGTGATGGAACATTGTGATGGTACCGTAGTGATGGCACCGTGTGAAGAACAGTGTGCTGGTAGATCAGTGTAATGGTACCAGGTGATAGGTTACAGATGTTGTGATGGTACAGAAGTGCTGGAAACATGGGTGAGGTACAGTGTGCTGGAACAGTTGTGATGGAAGAACAGTGTGATGGTACAGGTGTGATGGTTTTTACAGTGTGAAGGTTCCAGTGTGAGATGGACCAGTGTGATGGTATACAGAGTGATGGAAACAGTGTGATGGTGAACAGTGTGATGGAACAGTCTGTGATGGAAACAGCGTGGATGGTACATTGAAATTGGAACAGGAGAGATGGAACAGAGTGATGGAACAGTTGTGATGGAAAGTGTTAATGGGAACAGTGTGAAGGAACAGTGTGCTGGAAACAGCGTGATGGTACATTGTAAAGGAACAGTGAGAAGGAAAGTGTGATAGGTGTACGAGGGAAGGACTCAGAGTGATGGAACAGTTGGATGGTACTGTGGGATGGAACAGTGTGATGGCAGAACAGTGAGATGGTACCAGTGTGATGGGTTAAGCGTGATGGTTTACTAGTGTGATGGTTTACAGCTTGATGGAATCGAGTGAAGGTACAGTTGTGATGGTTTCAGTGTGATGGTACAGAGTGATGGTACAGATTGATGGTAACATTGTGGAAGGAACAGTGTTGGAAGTTACAGTGTGAGATGGCAAAGCAGATTGTGATGGTACAGTGTGATGGAACAGGAGATCGAAACAGTGTGATGGACAGATGTGATGGAACAGTTGATGGCAAGTTATGATGGAAACAGGTTTGTGATTGGAACATAAAAGGTTGTGATGGTACGTGTGATGTAGAACGAGTGATGGAACCGTTGTGATGTACAGTGTGATGGAACGCAGAGTGAAGAACGTGAGATTGGTAAAACGGATGTGATGGGGACAGTGATGAAGGGTTAACGATTGATGGAACAGTGTGATGGAACAATGTGATGAACAGTGTGATGGGAGACAGTGTGATGGAACAGTGTGCTGTCACAGTGAGAAGGAAACAGAGTGGATGGTTCAGTTTGATGGTACAGAGTGATGGTTTTACAGTGTGTGATGCGTAGACAGTGTTGCTGGTACAGGCTGGTGAAGGAACAGAGTGTGAAGGTGTACTGAGTGAGGAAACATTGAGATTGGTTTACAGTGTGATGGAACCAGTGTGAAATGGTACAGTGTGTATGGAAAGAGTGAGATGTGTATAGATGTGATGTGAAACGTTTTTGATAGGTACAGTGTGGAGGAAGAGTTGTGATGGAAGAGTGTGATGGAACAGTGTGAAGGTCCGTGTGATGGTACCGTGGATGGTAAACAGTGTGATGGACGTGTGATGGAAGCAATGTGATGGAAACTGTTGTGATGGCGACCAGCAGTCGATGGGAAGAGTAGTGATGGGAAGAGTGTGATGGAAACCGTGTGTTTGGTACCAGTGAGATGGAGAGTGTGATGGAGGAGTGTGATGGTACAGTGTGACGGTACAGTGTGATGGTACAGTGAGATGGAACAGTTCGATGGAACAGTGTGGGAAGGAAACGACAGATCTTGAACCGTGTGCCGATAACAATGTGATGGAACCGTGTGGTATGTTGAACTAGCAGTAATGTGAAGGAGTGTGTGAAGGAGAGAAGAGTGTGATGGAACAGTGTGATGGAACCAGTGATAGTGTGATGGACCAGTGTGGAAGGAAACGTGAGATGGAAGAGTGAGATGAGAACAGTGTGGAAGGAACTCAGTGTGATGGAATCGTGTGATGGACCAGTGTGATGGATACAGTAGTGATAAAAGGTGTGATGGAACAGTGCGAAGGAACGTGTGATGGAAAAGTGTGATGGAGCAGTGTGATGGAACAGTGGTGATGGATCAGAGTGATGAAACTGTATGATGGGAGCAGTTGTGATGGATCAGTGTGATGGTAGCAGGTGAGTGGAAAAGAGTGAGTGAGCAGTGTGATGGCACAGTGTGCTGGGAGTGTGTGGAAAAGTGTTGATGGAACAGTTGTGAGTGGAACAGTGTGATGGCTACAGTGTGATGAACAGTGTGATGGTACGTGGTGATAGGAACGTTGTGATGGAACAGTGTGATGGTACCGTGTGAGATTACAGTGTGGAAGGTACGTGTGATGGTACTCAGTGTGCTGGGAACAGTGTGATGCTCCGTGTGATGTCCTGTGTAATGGTAATGTGTTGATGGTACAGTGTAAGGTCCAGTGTGTGATGGGAGAAACAGTTGTGATGGTACAGTGTGATGGCACAGTGTGCTGGTAGGAGAGTGTTGGCCAGTGTAATGGTACTCAGTGTGCTGGAACAGTTGTGCTGGTACATTGATAAGGTCACAGGTGATGGTACTGTGATAATGGTACAGTGTGATGGTACAGTGTGATGTGGAAACAGATGTGCTTGGAATCAGTGTGGTGGACAGTGTGATGGTACAGTGTGATGGTACAGTGTGATGGTACAGTGTGATGGTACAGTGTGATGGAACAGTGTGATGGAACAGTGTGATGGAACAGTGTGATGGAACAGTGTGATGGAACAGTGTGATGGTACAGTGTGATGGAACAGTGTGATGGAACAGTGTGATGGAACAGTGTGATGGAAACAGTGTGCTTGGAACAGTGAGATGGCACAGTGTGATGGTACAGGTGATGGTACAGTATATATGGTTTTACAGTGAAAGTCAATGTGATGTGGTACAGTGTATTGGTACAGTGCGATGGAACAGTGTGATGTCCAGTTGTGATGGAAACAGGTGTGATTGTACCCCAGTGTGATGGTACAGTGTGATGGTACAGTGTGATTGTACAGTATAATGGTTACTAGTGTAATGGTTACGTGTGTGGTAAAAGTGTGATGGAACAGTGTGACTGAAACAGTGTGATGACAACAGTGTGATGGGAACAGTGAGATGGAACGTGTGATGGAACAGAGTGCTGGAAACGTGTGATGGGTACAGTGTGATGTACAGTGTGTTGGTAAGTGTGAAGGAACACAGAGTGACTGAACAGTGTGATGAAACAGTGTGATGGAACAGTGTGATGGAAACAGTGTGATGGTAAGAGTTGATTGGAACAGTGTGATGTGAACAAGTGGATGGAATACAGTGTGATGGAACAGTGTGATGGACAGAGTGAAGGTAAAGGGTGTGATGGAACAGTATGTTGGAACAGTGTGATGGAATAGTGTGATTGGAAACAGTGTGATGTACAGTGTGATGGAAACCGTGTGTGATAGGTACAATGTGATGATACATTGAACTGGTAAGTGCGATGGGAACTCAGTGGGATGTTACAGAGTGATGGAAAACAGAGTGCTGGGTTACCAGTTTAATCCTGGTACAGTGTGATTTAGCAGGGGGGGTGATGGTACAGTGTAATGGTACATTGTGACTGGAAACTGGAATGGTACAGTGTGTTGGTACAGTGTAATGGTTGTTGTCTGTGATGGTACATTGGAATGGAACAGTGGATGAATGAGTGATGGTACAGTGTGATGGACAGTGTGATGTACAGTTGTAATGTTTACGCAGTGAAATGGTAACATTGTGATGGAACGTTGAGAACAGAGTGATGGTTACAGTGTGATGGGAACAGTGTGAAGGTACAGTGTAAATGGTACAGAGTAATGGTACAGTGTGTGAGGAACAGTGTGATGGAACAGATGTGGACCGTGTGATGGAACAGGTGATGGAACAGAGTGATGGAAAGTTTGATGGTACTGTGTGATGGAAAAAGTGTAATGGTACCAGTGATGAGGAGCAGTGTGATGGTACAGTGTAATGGTATAAGTGTGATGGTACAGTTGTGATGGACAGTTGTATATGGTAAATTGTGATGGAAACAGAAGCAATTGTACAGTGTGATTGTCAGTGTATGGTACAGAGTGATGGAACAGAGCAATGGTTACAGTGTAATGGCAAACGTGTGAAGCGTACGGTGGTGATGGTACAGCTGTAATGGTAAGTGTGATTGTGTACAGTGTAAGTGGTCAGGATTGTGATGGAACAGATCAAGGTACAGTGTGATGTGTTCAGTGTAAAGTAAAGGGAGATGGAACAGTGTGATGTGTACAGTGTGATGGTACAGTGTGATGTTCAGTGTGATGTGACTGTGTAAGGTTATTAGTGTGATGGTACAGTGTGATGGCAACAGTTTAATGGTTACATTGTGGATGGACAGAGTGTGGAACAGAGTGATGGTACAGTGTGATGTTACAGTGTGATTGTGGCAGTGTAATGTTGGTACAGTGTGATGGAACCGAGTGATGGAAACAGTGTGATGGTACAGTGTGATTGGTACAGTTTAGGGTACCCGTGTGTAGGTACAGTGTGATGGTACGAGTGATGTAAGTGTGATGGAACAGTGTGATGGTACAGTGTGATGGAACACTGTGATGGAACAGTGTGATGGTACAGTGTGATGGAACAGTGTGATGGAACAGTGTAATGGTACAGTGTGACGGAGCAGGTGATGGAAAGATCGATGGGTGCAGTGTGATGATACAGTTTGTAATGGTCAGTGCGATGGTACTAGATGTGATGGTACAGTTGATGGATTACCGTTGTGATGGTTACAGTGTGATCGAACAGTGTGATGGAACAGTGTGATGGTACAGTGTGATGGTACAGTGTGATGGAACAGTGTAATGGTACAGTGTGATGGTACAGTGTAATGGTATACTGTGAGATGGAACAGGAGTAATGGTAAGTGTGATGGTACTGTGTAATGGTCCGTGTGTTGGATCAGTGTAATGGTACAGTGTGATGGTACAGTGTCCTGGTTAACAGTGTGATGGAAACAGAGCAAAGGCGACGTGTGATGGTACAGTGTAATGGTTACGGCGTGTGGTCGTGGATGAACAGTGTGATGGAACAGTGTGATGGAAAATTGTGATGGTACAGTGTGAGGAACAGAGTGATAGAACAGTGTGATGGTGACAGAGTAATGGACAGATGTGTGGAAGTGTAATGGTAGTAGAGTGAGATGTTACAAGCTTGTGATGGTACAGTGTTATGGTACCGTGTGAAGGTACAGTGTGAGGAACGTGTGATGGAACAGTGTGATGAATCAGTGTGGATGGTCAGTGTGATACAAACCGGTATGTTGGAGACAGTGGTGGATGGAACGGGTGCTGGAACAGGAGTGATGGAACAGTGTGATGGACATTGTGATGGAACAGGTGTGAGGGTAAGTGTGTGGAAACAGTTTAATGGTACATTGTGATGGAACAGTGTGAAGGAAAGGTGATGGTTACAGTGAGATGGCTCAGTGTGATGGTGCAGTGTAATGATACAGAGTATGGTTCCGTGTGATGGAGCCAGTGTGATGGTACAGTGTGGATGGAACAGTGAAATGGTTACAGTGTGATCGGAGCAGTGTGATGGTAACAGAGCGATGGTATCAGTGTGATGGTATCAGTGTGATGGTACGTGTTGATGGTAAGTGAGATGGTACAGTTGATGGTACAGAGTAATTGGTATAGTGTGATGGCTACAGTGTGAGGGACAGTGTAATGGTAATTGTGATGGAACAGATGTTGCTGGAAAGAGTGATGGTACCGTTTAATGTATAGTGGTGATGGTACAGTGTGATGGAACAGTGTAATGTTAATAGTGATAGGAACAGTGTGAATGGAAAACAGATGTCGATAGGTACTGTGTGTGATGGTATTGTGTGATGAACAGTGAAATGGGAACAGTTGTGATGGAAACTGTGTGCTGGTACAGAGAGATGGTACAGTGTGGATGGCCAGTTGTGATGGTAAGTGTATTTGTTCGTGTGCTGGGTACAGTGAGCTGGTACAGTGTAATGGAAGTGTGATGGTACAGAGTAATGGATAGGTGTGATGAGTACAGTGTGATGGTAGTAGTGTGATGGTACAGTAGTTATATGGTACAGTGGAGATGGTACGTGTGATGGAACAGTGTGATGGACCGAGGGAGATGGTACAGTGTGATGGTAAAGTGTGATGGTAACAGTGTGATGGCAGTGTGATGAACAGAGGGATGGTACAGATGAGATGGTACATGTGTGATGGTACAGTGTTGAAGGTACAGTGTATGGTACAGTGTGATTGGATTCAGTGTGATGGTACATTATAATGGTACAGTGTGATATAACAGTTGGTGATGGACAGAGCGATGGAACAGTGAGTTGTTACAGTGTGATGGCCAGTTTGATGGTACTGTGTGATGGAACATGAGATGGAAACGTGTAAATGGGTGTACAGTGTAATGGAACATTGTGATGGAACAGGGTTGATGGAACACTTTGGATGGTTACAGTATGATGGAACAGTGTGATGGAACAGTGTGATGGTACAGTGTAATGGTACCAGGAGAGGATGGTACGCGCAGTGGGATGGAACAGAGTGATGGATACAGATGTGATGGTACAGGGTGATGGTTACAGTGTGATGGTATCAGTGTGATGGAGTACAGTGTGATGGAACGTGTGATGGCCAGTGTGATGGAACAGTGTTGATGGTACAGTGTGATGGTAACGTGTGATGGTACAGCTGTGATGTACAGTGTGAAGGAAGAGCAGATGTGATGGTACAGCACCAATAGTGATGGAACAGGGATGAGATGGAACAGTGTTGTATGGTACAGTGTAATGGTAAGGTGATGGTACAGAGTGAAGGTACGCAGAGTGATGGATACAGTGTGATGGTACAGTGTGATGGAAACCAGTGTGTGTGGAACGGTGAGGTACGAGGTGTTGAGGTACGCAGTGTGATGGGTTCGTGCGATGGAACAGGGGAGGTTGGTTCAGATGAACTGGAATTTCAGTGTTGTATGGTAACAGTGTTATGGTAACAGTGTGCATGGGAAACATCGTGATGGTACATTTGTAATGGAAAAGTGTGATGGAACAGTGTGATGGTACAGTTCTGTGCTGGAGACGCAGAGGTTGGTGATGGAACGAGTGTGATGGAACGCAGTGTGATGGAACAGTCGGTGATGTGTACTTGTAAATTGAACAAGTGTGATGGGAGAACAGTGTGATGGTAATGTGGGATTGGAACAGTGTGATGGAACAGAGTGAGTGGTACAGTGGGATGGAACAGTTTGATGGACAGTGTGATGGTACAGTGTGATGGTTTAGAGAGTTATGGTGGTACAGTGTGAATGGTACAGAGTGATGGTACAGTTGTGTTGGTTACAGTGTGAGGTACAGTGTGATGGTACAGAGTGATGGTACCGAGATGGATGGTTACTGTGTGATGAACTCAGTGTGATGAACCGTTGTGATGGAACAGTGTGAATGTACAGTGTGAGGCAACAGTGGTGCTGGAGAAAATTAGTGTGATGGAACAGTGTCGGATGGTACAGTGTGTGACTGGGAAAGACAGTGTGATGGGTCTGTGTGCTGGGAACAGTGTGAAGGGATACAGGTGGTGATAGAACCGAGTGGATGGATGTAAGGTGTGTGTGATGGTACAGTGTGATTGGACACCGAGTAGATGGAACAGTGTGAGTGGAAACAATGTGTTTGGATGGAACAGTGTGTGGAAAGTGTGATCGTAACAGGTGTGATGGAAACAGTGTGTGGAACTAGTGTGATGGTTACAGTTGGTGATGACACAAGTTTTTCGATGGAATCAGGTGTGATGGAACAGTGTGAGGGTGAGACAGTGTGATGGTTACGGGTGTGAGTGGTGAAACAGTAGTGATGGTAGACAGCTGTGATGATGCAGTGTGTTGGGATAGCGTTGATGGTTCTCATTTGTTAATGGAACAAGTGTGATGGTTACAGTTAGATGGGAGGAGTGGACGTGAGCGAGGAGAGAGAGGTGGATGAATGAAGGGGAGGGAAGTGGGTAAAGAGAGACTGTAGGGGGAAGTTGCAGGAGAGACAGTGGAGGAGTGGTTGTAGGGGTGGCTAAATTGGAGGTGTTGAAGTGAGGTAGAGAGGGTGAGGCGAGGGGCTGTCGAGGGGGAGAATCAGGAGAGTGAGTGAAGGGTGAGTTCGTGAGAGTGTGTGGTCGAGTGAGGGGAGAGTGAAGGGCAAGAGAAATGAGGGTATAAGTGAGGAGATGAGTAAGGGAGAGTGAGGGGATAGTGAAGGGATTAGAGTAGTGAGGATACGTAGTAGAAATGGCGGAAGAGCGTGATAAGGAGTGATGGGGATCGTGAGAGGAAAGAATGAAAGGGGAGAGGAGAGAGGGTGAGGTGTGTGGGAGTAGTGTAGAGGTGTTAGATGAGGGATGTGAGGGTGAGAGATGTAGTGGATATGTGAGGAGGAGAGAGGTGAGGGTAGATCGTGAGGAGGAGTGCTGAAGAGATTGTGAGGGGGAGAGTAAGGTGGATAGGTGAGGGTGAGGGAGTGATGGATATGAGGGTGGAAAGAGAGTGATAAAGAGATGAGGGAGGGGAAGTGAATAGGAGATAGTCAGGAGAGTCATAGTAGGGGATTAAGTGAGGGTGATGATGAGTGAGGGAAGGAAATACGTGCATAGTTAGGGGAAGAGATTGTGTTAGATAGTTAGGGTAAGGCAGTGAAAATGGATAGTGAGGAGAGAGAGAGTGAGGGGAAGATGAGAGTGAGGTGAGGGTGGTAGATAGTGAGGGAGTGGAGGAATAGGTGACGGGATTGTGAGGGAAAGTTGCTTGGGGATAGAGAGGGGAGAGGAGTGAGGGGACCGTGAGGGAGGTGATTGGATAGTGAGGAGAGAGTGAGAGATAGTTTAGGGGAGAGCGGTGAGGGGATAGCGAGAGAGTGAGGGGATAGTTTTTGGGGGGGGGGAGAGGAGAAGAGTGAGGGGGTAGTGAGGGGAGAGAGTGAGTCGGTATGAGGGGAGAGAGTGAGTCGTTATTGAGGGGAGAGAGTGAGGGGAGAGATTGGGGGTGAGGGAGTGAGGGGAGATTGTGAGTGGATAGATGAGGGTATCGAATGATGGGAGTGAGAAGATATAGTGGATAAGGGAGGGGAAAAATAGTGAGGGGAGAGAGTGAGAGATAGCGAGGGGAGAGAGAGTGAGGAGAGAGAGGGGAGAGAAGTGAGGGGAGAGAGGTTGACGGAGAGAGACCGGGAGAGAGGAGTGAGGGGAGAGAGAGTGACGGAGAGGAGAGAGTGTTGAGGGAAAGAGAGTGAGGGAGGGAGAGTGAGGGGAGAAAGAGCGAGGGGAGAGAGTAGTGAGGGAGAGAGAGAGGTGGAGGGAAGAGAGTGGAGGGGGAATATAGTGAGGGGATGAGAGAGTGAGGGGAGAGAGAGGAGAGAGCGTGAGGGGAGAGAGATGTGAGGGGAGAGAGAGGAGAGAGAGTGTGAGGGGAGAAGAGAGTGGAGGGGAGAGAGAGGAGAGAGAGTGTGAGGGAAGAGAGAGTGAGGGGTAGATGAGAGTGAGAGGAGAGAGAGTGAGGTTAGAGAGAGTGAGTGGAGAAGACGGTGAGAGGGGGGAGAAAGTGAGGAGAACAGAATGAGGGGAGAGTGATGGGAGATAGAGTGAGGGGAGAGAGATAGTGATGGAGAGAGGATTGTGAGGGGGAGAGAGTGAGGGGATAGAGAGTGAGGGGAGAGAGAGTGAGGGGAGAAAGAGGGGAATGAGAATGAGGGGAGAGAGAGAGTGAGGGGAGAGAGTGAGGTGAGAGATGAGTGAGGGTAGAGAGTGAGGGGAGAGAGAGTGAGGGAGAGAGAGTGAGGGGAAAAGAGGGGAGAGAGAATGAGGGGAGGAGAGAGTGAGGTGTCCGCGATCTTTTGTGTGCGCGCGAGTTCTTGGGCTCGTGCGTGCTCGTAGCTGCTCCTCGATCTTTTCTCTCTCCCTGCGCGCTCTAGTCGGTTCTCGCTATAGCTCTTCAGCTCGCTAGCGGGCTCGCGAGCGGGTCGCCCGTGTGTGAGTGTTCGCTAGCTGTTCTCTCGAAGTCTTGGCGCCTAGCGTGGCGCGCTAGTCATGTCGTCTATCTTTGGCGCTCTCGATCTATTTCTCTGATCTTTCTCCTTTTCTCTCTCTTGCGTTGCTCGCTTCTTTTCTCTCTCTATCTTTTCTTCTCTTTGCTGCTCTCTATCTTTTCCTCTCGTTTCGCTCTCTATTCTTTTCTCTATCTTTTCTCGCGATCTTTTCTCTATCTATGCGTCTTCTAGCCTTTCTCTGCTCGCTATATCGTTGCCTCCTCGAGCTTTCGTTCTCTATTCTGTTTCCTCCCTACGCTCTTTTTCGCGCGAGATTCTGTTCTCTACCTCTTATTCTTGGCGCGATCTTTTCTCGCTTTTCTCTCTCTATATCTTGTGCTCGTCTCTTTTTCGCTCTCTATCTTGTTCTCTTCTTTTCTCTCTCTATCTTTCGCTCTCTTTCTCTCTCTATCTTGTCTCTATCTATTGCTCTCTACTTTTCTCTATCTTTTCTCTCTATCCTTCTCTTCTCTCTATATCTTTCCTCTATGCTATCTTTCTTTCTCTATCTTGTATCCCCTTCTCTGTCTGCTATATGTTTCGCTCTCTATGCTTGGCGTCCCCTCTATATCTTTTCTCCTCTCTGATCTTTTCTTCCCTCTATTCGTTTCTCTCACTATCTTTTCTCTCTCTATCTTTCCTCTCCTATCCTTTCTCTCGCTAACCTTTTCTTCTCTCTATCTTTGCTCTCCTATCTTTTTCGCTCTCTATCTTCTGCTCTCTAATCTTTTCTCTCTCTATTTTTCTCTCTCTATCATTTCCTCTCGATCCCTCTCTATCTTTTCTCTCTCTATCTTTTCTCTCTCTATACTTTTCTCTCTCTATCTTTTCTCTCTGATCTTTTCTCTCCTCTAGCACTCTCTCTAGCGATTTCGCTCTCTATCTTTTCTGCTCTCTATCTTGTCTCTATCTTTCTCTCTCTATCTTTTCTCTATCGGTTGCCTCCTATTCTGTTGCTCAGCTTAGTCTCTCTCATATTTTTCTCTTGCTATCTTTTCTGTCTCTATCTTTTCTCTATCGTGCTCGCTCTATGCTTTCTCTCACTATCGTTTCTATCTCTATCTTTTCTCTATCGGTTCGCTCTCTATCTTGTCTCTATCTTTTAGCTCTCTCGATCTTTTCTCTATCTTTCTCTCTTTTCTCTCTCTATCTTTTTTCTCTCTCTATCTTGTCTCCTCTATCTTTTCGCTCTCTATCTTTTTCTCTCTCTATCCTTTTTCTCTCGCTATCTTTATTCTCTCTCTATCTTGCTCTATCTCGTCGAGGCTCTTCTCTACTGTTCTCTCTCCTATCTTGTCTCTCTCTATCTTTTCTCTTCCAATCTTTTCTCTCTCTATCTCTTCTCTCTCTATTCTTTTACTCTCCGAGTCTTTTCTCTCAGCTATCTTTTCTCTATTCTATCTTTTCTCTATCGGTGCTTCTCTCTATCTTTTCTTCCTCTATCTTTTGTCTCTCTCATCTTTTCGACTCTCTATCTTTTCTTGCTATCTTTTCGTCTCTCTATCTATGTCTCTCCTTCTATCTGATGCTCTCTCTGATCTTTTCTCTCTCTATCTTTCCTCTATCTTTTCTCTCTCTATCTTATTCTCTCTCGATCTTGTCTCTAGTCTTTCGCTCCTCTATGCTTTTCTCTATCTTTTCTCTCTCTATCTTTTCTCTATCTTGTACCCATTAATCCCATCCCCGCCCTAAATACCTTACCCCCAATAACCCCCTAAGAATAATAGAACAATAAAACAATGAAAAAATGTAAACTGAAATAATAAAACAAAATCTTTTCTTATCTTTTTCGTATCTTTTCTGAGTCTTTGCTTATCCTTTCTTAGCTTTTCTGATAATTTCTTTATCTCTTTCTTAGCGTGTTCTTATCCTCTTTCTTAGGTCTTTTTCGTGTAATCCTTTCTTATCTTGTCTGATCCTTGTCTTAGCTTTTCTGATCTTGGCGTATCCTCTTTCCTACGTTCTTAATCTCTTTCGTATCTTTTTGCTTAGCCTTTCTTTATCTTTTCTGATCTTTCTTATTCTCTTTCGTATCTTTTCTTATCCGTTCTGGATGCCTATCTTATCGTTTCTTATCGCGTCTTGATCTTTTCTTATCTGTTTCTTATCCGTCTATCTTTTCTTACTTTGCCTTATCTGTTCTTATCGGTTTCTGATCCGGTCTAGCTGTGTTCTTATTCTTTCTTATCTCTGTTTCTTCCTTTTCGTATCTTTTTCTTTTCCTCTTATCTGTTCTATCTTTTTCGGATCTTCTGATCTTTTCTGATCTCGTCTATCTTTTTCTTCTCTTTGCGTATCTTTTTCTGATAGCCGCGGATCGGTTCTTCTCTTGCTTATCCTTCGTATCTTTTTCTTTCTTTCTTATCTTTCGTTAACTCCTCTTATCTTATCTTATATCTTTTTCTTAGCTTTGCGTATCTCTTCTATCTTTTCTTATTTTTGCTTAGCGTTTCTTATCTCTTTCTGATCTTTTTCTATCTTTTCCTAACTTTTCTGTGATGCTCTATGTCTTATTTCTACCGTTTTCTCAGCTTTTCTTGATCTTTTCGTTATCTTATCTTTTCTTATCTTTTCTTATCTTGTTCTTATCTTTGCTTAGCTCCCTCCCTAGTCTTGCTTATCTTCTTCTTATCTTTTCCTTCTGCTTTGCTTAATCTTGTTTCTTATCTTCTGTCTTTTCTTTATCTCTTCTATCGTTTCTTCTCTTTTTCTTCATCTTTTCTTATCTTTTTCTTAAATCTTTTCTTATCTTGAGTCTTATTCTTTTCTTATCGGCTTTGCTTATCTCTTTCTAGCTCTTTTCCTTAGCTTTTCTTATCTTTTCTTATCTTTTTCTTAACTCCCGCCTATCTTTCTTATCTCTCTTATCGGTTCTGTGCTCTTTTCTATCGTTTTCTTATAGTTCTTATCTTTTCTTATCTGGCTGCTATCTTTTGCTTATCTCTTTTCGTTCTCTTTCATATCGTTTTCTTATCGTTTCTTATCTTCTACATAGCTTTTCTTATCTTCTGTATCCTTTATTATCTTTTCTTTTCTATCTTCTTCTTATCTTTTCACCTTCTTGCTTATCTTGTCTTATCTGTGCTTAGCTTTTGCTTATTGGTCGTACCTTTCCTTATCTCTTCTTACCT
>NC_069453.1:35930302-36005302 GCF_026875155.1 Cherax quadricarinatus | reverse complement strand
GGTGGATTATATACTGTAGTGGAGGTGAGGTAAGCAGGAGGAGGCGGAAGTCACAGTGTGACCTGCCAGTAGAGTAGAGTAGTCGTGGTCCAGAGTTGGACAAAGTTGTGAAGTCTTGGTAACCAAGATCCCACTGTGACCCCGCCTCCTCCTGCTTCACCTCCCCTCACTACAGTATATAAGCCACCTCTCTGGCTCTATGCTCTACATCCTACAATATTTGATGGACGAAACACATCGACTCCAGGCTGAGGACAGATTACCTCAAACTCCTCCTGCTCCTTTACACCTTTCTTTGCATTGGACTGATGAAGTCACTGTGTGGCGAAAGTTTCCAATAAAAGATTCCCTGTGTTGCAAAGTGTCTCAATTCTGCAACTTGTCGGTTTTTCAAAAACCATCATCATAATTCCTTGACGAGCATTGACAAGTGGGGTTCCAAACTGTGCTCTTGCATACTCCAGTATGGGCCTGACATACACGCTGTACATGTCTTGAACAATACCTTACTGAGGTTAATCGGAACGCTATTCTCCAGGTTCGCCAGGCGCCCATTATGCAGCCACAGTTTATCTGGTTGATGTGTGCCTCCGGAGACAATGCTCGGTGATATGCTCCCCCAAGATCTTTCTCACTTGAGTGAGGTTTGCAGCCTTTGACCACCTAGCCTATACTCGTCCTGTGGCCTTCTTTGGCTTTCCCAATCATCGTGACTTTGCAATTGCGGGTTGAAATTTGAGAAACCAGTTGCTGGAACCACATGTCCATCTGTCCGGTCTCTTTGTAGTCCTGCCATCAATCCCCCCCTCCCCCCATCCGATTTAATCCTCCTCATTAGCTTCACATCATCTGTGAAATTGACACTTCCGAGTCTACCCCTTCCATCAAGTCATTCCACATATATCAAAAAAATGCACTGTCCTATGACCTGACCCCTGTGGACACCCTCGAAAACAGGTGCCCACTGTGATACCTCATCACGTACCCATGACACGTTGCCTCCCAGTCAGTATTCTCCTGATCCATGCGTGCCCTTCCTGTTATATGTGCCTGATCCTCCAGCTTCTGCACTAATCTCCTGTGAGGAACTGTGTCGAAGGCCTTCCTGCAGTCTAGGAAAATACAATCAGCCCACCCCTCTCTCTCGTGTCTTACTTCTGTTACCTTGTCATACAACTCCAGAAGGTTTGTGACACAGAATTTGCCTTCCATGAATCCGTGCTGGTTATCGTTTATAATCTTGTTTGGTTCCAGGTGATCCACCACTCTCCTCCATGACTTTGCATACTATACACGTCAAAGACACAATGGTTTGTAGTTTAGTACCTTGTTTCTGTCTCCTTTCTTAAAAATGGGGACTGCATTTGCCATCTTCCATACCTCAGGTAGTCACCCAATTTCAAGGGATGTGTTGAAGATTGTGGTTAGTGGCATGCACAGCATCTCTGCTCCTTCTCTAAGGACCCACGGGGAAATGTTGTCCGGACCCCTTGCCTTTGAGCCTCTGCACCTCCTCCTCCGTTGTTTGTATGTCATCCAGCACCTGTTGGTATATTCCCTGTTGGTGTTCATCCCTGTGCTGTCCTCTCAGAGCCATTCCTGTCTCTACTGTAAATGCTTCCTTAAATCTCTTGTTGAGCTCCTCGCATACCTCATGATCGTGTCTTGTGTGTTCCCCACCTTCTTTCCTCAGCCTGATCACCTGGTCTTTGACTGTTGCCTTCCTCCTGATGTGGCTGTACAGCAGTTTTGGGTCAGACTTGACTTTTGATGCTATGTTATTTTCATACTTGTGCAAACTCGTTCCTGGCTCTTCGACTAATCTCCTTATTTTTCTGTGTTCTTCACCTTCTGTACTTTTTCCATTCTCTATTGCACTTGGTTTTTGTCTCCTTACACCGTCGGGTAACCCAAGGGCTCGTTCTGGTGTTCCCATTATTTCTGTTGCCCTTGAGAACAAACCTTTCCTCTGCCTCCTTGCATTTTGTTGTTACATATTCCATCATTTCATTTACCGACTTTCCTACCAGTTCTCTGTCCCACTGAACCTCTTGCAGGAAGTTCCTCAAACCTATGTAGTGGCCCCATCTGGCTTTTCCCATTCAACTCCTGTTACCCTCCCATCTTGTAACTCTAATATGTATTCAAAGCACAGAACCACGTGGTCACTAGCTCCTAGGGGCCTCTCATATGTGATGTCCTCAATGAACTGCTCAGGGTGAACACAAGGTCCAGTCTTGCTGGTTCATACTCCCCTCTCTCTCTCTGGTAGTATCCTTAACATGTTGATGCATGAGGTTTTCCAGTACCACATCCATCATCCTGGCTCTCCATGTTTCGGGACCCCCATGTGGCTCCAGGTTTTCCCAATCGATCTCCCTGTGATTGAAATCGCCCATAACCAGTAACTTTGCTCTGCTCGAGTGAGCTCTTCTTGCCACCTCAGCCAGTGTCTCCACCATTGCTCTGTTACTCTCTTCATACTCCTCCTCATTATTCCACCCACGTTCATGTACCAAACCTTCAACTTCTGTTCCAAAACTGTGGTCCACAGGCCCCCACCAGGAGCCCTGGTGGGGGCCTATAGAGGGTTGTGGTGGGGGAATAGTTCCCATAGGGGGTTGCTGTAGGGTTGGGGTTTGTGGTGTGGGGGTGGGGACAGAGGGATCAGTGAGTGATTGTTGGCTTAGATTGTTCAGTTGCCTTGGGGTTGTCATGGTTGGAGTCCTTCTGTGGGTTTCTGGGGGGTGTGTTTGCTCTTCCACCTGTGTCTGGGTTATTCTGCTTCTCTTTGTCACTGCCTCCCATTCCTCCTTCCGTTTTTGCACTCTCTCTTTCAGTATCCTCCTTTCCTCTTGAGTTCTGTCTCGGTCAAGGTACACATTCTGAAATTCCAGTTTGTCTCTCAGCTGTGCTTTCTCCTGCAGGATCGTGGTTCGAGTTGATTCTGCCTTGAAAATTACTTTGAGAGGCCACTTCCTTCTCCTTACGAACCAACCAATTCTCCGAAAATTTGCCACCTGGGTCATGTCGCCCTCGCCTATTGCCTTCATGATACCTTCAATCGCTTTTATCTCCTCCTGATTTCTTCCTGTGGGTTTTCCCCATCGATTTCCCTGGAGCCCAAGATAAAGATGATCCTTCCCTTTTTCCCTCTACTGAGTCTCCCTTTGTGTCCTCTGAGGGTTTTGTTCCTTCCCTTGGGGGAGTTCCTTCCTTCAATCCCTTCCTACGAGGCCCCTTGCTCATTGGTTGTCCTTCCGCTCAGCTGTCCGGCCCTGAGGAGTTGGTAGAGTCCCTGCTAATCCTTAGCCTTCAATGCTCCTAAACCTCTCATTTGTTCCTAGATGCCTTGTCTTTCCCTTAGCCCCGTGGGGTCTGACAGGGACCTTTGCATACAGTATAGCTTCCTTGCTCCCTCCAGTAACCTTGTTGTGTCTGATGTTAAAGTTCCCGATGTTGTCTGACTTTTTTTCTTTAAGAAGCTTTTTCAGATTACTCAGTTCCTCTTATAAGTGCTGTATATTTGGCTTCTGCTACTATGGCTGTTGCTCCCACTTTCTTCTCTCTGCGGAACCATTCCTCCATCTCTACCAAGCTCTCTACTTCTTCCCTAGTCTTCACCCTTTTCTTAACTCTGATCCAATCACCCTTTTTGTGTGTTGGTTGTGTGTGTTGTGTGTGTGTGTGTGTGTGTGTTGTGTAAAATAAACACACACCAAAAAATGTATCTTATTCTATTCTGTCAAAAAGTCATAGGAGGGACGAGGCCCAGGAAACGAAGAAAGTGGAGCATACTTAGGTGTTAGTGCAAAATGTTCTCGTCCGTATCTTACCTCTCAACTCTCCAGCGGGCTGTAAGATAGAGTTGGGTGCTGTTAAGTTCCCTGGCCGGCTTCTTTGTACTTTACAACGTCACAAAGTTGAACTTATGTTAAGTGATTCAAACAGGATCAAAGAGAGACAGGCTTGAGAGACAGGATCCAGGAGGGGGCAGGATCCAGGAGAGACGGGATCCAGGAGGACAGGATCCAGGAGGGGACAGGTACAGGAGAGACAGGTCCAGGAGAGACAGGATAAAGGAAGACAGGATCCAGGAGAGACAGGAATACAGAGAGACAGGATTCAGGAATGACAGGATCCAGGAGAGACGGATCCAGGAGAGACAGGAACCAGGATAGACCAGGATCCAGGGAGACGGGATCCAGGAGAGCAGGATCCACGAAAGACAGGAACCAGAAAGAAAAGGATCCAGGGAGATCGGTTACAGGAGAGAGGATCCAGGAGAGACAGGATACAGGGGACGGATTCAGGAATGACAGGATCCAAAGGAGGGGGACAGAACAGGAGAGACAGTTCCAGGAGGCCCGGTACAGGAGAGACAGGATTAGGAATGAAGGACCAGGAGAGACAGGATTTCCAGAGAACAGGATACAGAGAGACCGGATCCAGGAGAACAGGACCAGGAGAGACAGGTCCACAAAAGACAGGATCCAGGAAAAAACAGGATCCAGGAGAGACGGATCCAGGAAAGACAGGATCCCAGAAAGACGGAGCAAATTGCAATTAATAAAATCGAAAAAAATTCAAAAAAAATTTCTCTTCTTTGCAAAAATAAGGCATAAACCTATGAATTATTCAGGCCCTTGCTTAAACAAGACGGGAGGACCTTTGTTTAAAAACATGACGGGAGGTCTTTGCTTAAACAAGACGGGAGGACCTTTGCTTAAACAAGACGGGAGGACCTTTGGGCCTTAAACATGACGGGAGGATCTTTGCTTAAACAAGACGGGAGGACCTTTGCTTAAACAAGACGGGAGGACCTTTGCTTAAAACATGGACGGGGAGGATCTTTGCTTAAACAAGCCGGGGGGCCTTTGCTTAAACAAGACGGGGAGGACCTTTGCTTAAACATGACGGGAGGATCTTTGTTTAAAACAAGACGGGGGACCTTTGCTTAAACAAGACGGGGAGGACCTTTGCTTAAAAAATGAGGGGGAGGATTTTTGCTTAAACAAGACGGGAGGACCTTTGCTTAAACAAGACGGGAGGACCTTTGCTTAAACATGACGGGAGGATCTTTGCTTAAACAAGACGGGAGGACCTTTGCTTAAACAAGACGGGGGACCTTTGCTTAAAAAAAGGGACGGGAGGCCTTTGCTTAAACATGACGGGAGGATCTTTGCTTAAACAAGACGGGAGGACCCTTTGCTTAAACAAGACGGGAGGATCTTTGCTTAAACAAGACGGGAGGACCTTTGCTTAAACAAGACGGGAGGACCTTTGCTTAAACAAGACGGGAGGACCTTTGCTTAACATAATGGGAGGGACCTTTGCTTTAAAACAAGACGGGAGGACCTTGCTTAAACAAGACGGGAGGACCTTTGCTTAAAAAAGACGGGAGGACCTTTGCTTAAACAAGACGGGAGGACCTTTGCTTAAAAAAGACGGGAGGACCTTTCCCTTTAAACAAGAGGAGGACCTTTGCTTAAACAAGATGGAACTTACATAGATGCCGACAAAAAGAAATGAGTGAGATACTGAAGGTCCGGTTCACTCTGGTTTTAATCGCCTTTTAATTTAGTCTAAGGATCCACAATCCAAATTATTTTGTCATGAATGAGCTTCAGAAGCCCCGTCAAAGTATGTTAAAAATTTTCCCACATAACCAGAACTTCATTAGATTGAGAAAATCCAGTGTAGTTTTAAATCTGTCTTTCACACTCGTCCCCAGACCCCGACTTGTGGAACTCCAGGATCATTAAGAACTGCAAGAATACCCCTCACGTGCTTGTTTTATTAAGAACTGCAAGAACAACCTTCACGTGCCTTGTTCATTAAAAACTGGGAAGAGATACCCCTCACGTGGCCCTTTTTCATTAAGAACTGCAAAAATACCCCTCACGTGCCTTGTTCATTAAGAACTGCAAGAGTACCCTTCACGTGCCTTGTTCATTAAGAACTGCAAGAGATACCCTTCACGTGCCTTGTTCATTAAGAACTGCAAGAAACCCAAACCCTTTACGTGCCTTGTTCATTAAGAACTGCAAGAACAACCTTCACGTGCCTTGTTCATTAAGAACTGCAAGAGTTTCCCTCACGTGCCTTGTTCATTAGAAACTGCAAGAACAACCTTCCGTGCCTTGTTCATTAAGAACTGCAAGAGATACCCCCCACGTGCCTTGTTCATTAAGAACTGCAAGAAAAACCTTCACGTGCCTTGTTCATTAAGAACTGCAAGAGATACCCCTCACGTGCCTTGGGTTTATTAAGAACTGCAAGAACAACCTTCACGTGCCTTGTCATTAAGAACTGCAAGAGATACCCCTACGTGCCTTGTTCATTAAGAACTGCAAGAACAACCTTCACGTGCCTTGTTCATTAAGAACTGCAAGAGATACCCCTCACGTGCCTTGTTCATTAAGAACTGCAAGAGATACCCCTCACGTGCCTTGTTCATTAAGAACTGCAAGAAATACCCCTCACGTGCCTTGTTCATTAAGAAAATGCAAAGAATACCCTTCACGTGCCTTGTTCATTAAGAAACTGCAAGAACAACCTTCACGTGCCTTGTTCATTAAGAACTGCAAGAGATACCTTCACGTGCCTTGTTTTATTAAGAAACTGCCAGAACAACCTTCACGTGCCTTGTTCATTAAGAACTGCAAAAAACCCCTCACGTGCCTTGTTCATTAAGAACTGCCAGAACAACCTTCCACGTGCCTTGTTCATTAAGAACTGCAAGAAAACCTTCACGTGCCTTGTTCATTAAGAACTGCAAGAACAACCTTCACGTGCCTTGTTCATTAAGAACTGCAAGAACAACCTTCACGTGCCTTGTTCATTAAGAACTGCAAGAACAACCTTCACGTGCCTTGTTCATTAAGAACTGCAAGAACAACCTTCACGTGCCTTGTTCATTAAGAACTGCAAGAACAACCTTCACGTGCCTTGTTCATTAAGAACTGCAAGAACAACCTTCACGTGCCTTGGGATTAAGAACTGCAAGAACAACCTTCACGTGCCTTGTTCATTAAGAACTGCAAGAAAAACCCTTCACGGGGCCTTGTTCTTTAAGAACTGCGGGGAAGATACCCTTCACGTGCCTTGTTCTTTAAAACGCAAGAAAAAACCCCTAAAGGGCCTTTGGGTTCTTTAAAAGAATTTGAAAAAAGGGAATACCCCTCACGTGGCCTTTTTAAATTAAAACGGGCAAGAAAAACCCTTTCCCACTTTGCCTTGTTCTTTTAAGAACTGCAAAAACAAAAATTCACGTGCCTTGTTCATTAAAAACTCCCAAGAACAACCTTCCGTGCCTTGTTCTTTAAAGGGAACTGCAAGAACAACCTTCCGTCCCTTTGTTCATTAAAAAACTCCCAAGAACAACCTTCCGTGCCCTTGGGTTCTTTAAAGGGAACTGAAAGAGCCCCCCCTCAGTCCCTTGTTCTTTTAAGAATGCAAGAAATACCCCCCTCCTCCCCTTGTTCTTTAAGGGAACGAAAGAAAACCTTAAACGTGCCTTGTTCATTAAGAACTGAAAGGGAGATCCCCTTCACGTCCCCCTTTTTTTAAATTAAGAACTGCAAAGAAATCCCCCTCACGTCCCTTGTTATTAAAAAAGGGCAAGAGAAAAACCCCTCCTTTGCCTTGTTCATTAAAAAATTTGCAAGAAACAACCTTCACGTGCCTTGTTTTAAAAAACTGCAAAACAACCTTCACGTGTTGTTCATTAAAAAACTGAAAAGAAAACCTTAAACTGCCTTGTTCATTAAGAACTGCAAAAAAAACCTTCACTCCCTTGTTCATTAAAAACTGCAAGAAAACAACCTTCACTTCCCTTTTTTCTTTAAGAATGCAAGAACAACCTTCAGTCCCCTTGTTCTTTAAGAACTGCAAAAAACCACCTTCAACCTTGTTTTTTCCCTTAAAAACCCGCAAAAAACAACCTTCACGTGCCTTGTTCTTTTAAAACTGCAAAAAAAACCTTCACGTTCCTTTTTCCCAATTAAAAACCCTAAAAGGAAAAAACCTTAAAGTCCCTTTTTCATTAAGAACTGCAAAAAAACCCTTTTCCCCGTGCCTTGTTAAAAAAATTAAGAACTGAAAAGAAAAAACCTTCCCCTTTTCCTTGTTCTTAAGAACTGCAAGAAGAACCTTCAGTCCCCTTTTTGGGGGACGTTATTTTTCCTTTTTCTCCTAATAAAAAGTTTATTTTCCAGTAAAAATCAAACGTTGTCTTTAATTACTGTTCCCTTTAAAGCTTTGTCTGTCGGTAAGGGACGCCCAAAGGATTTTATTTTTTGGTATAACTTAACGAAAAAATTTGAGTGTGATAGAGGGTTAAAACTGTGCTGATAGATGTTGGACATTTCTAAATAGATCCCAAAACAGAAACTGATAATGCTTTTTTTTTGGTGATAGATGTAAACGTACCGAAAAGTGCAAAAAGGGTTTGATAGAGCAAAAACGTACTGTGGGTTTGCAAAAACAGTACTGTTTAGAGTTTAAACAGACTGATGATTTTTAAATAGGGGTGATAGAATCTAAACAGAAACCGATAGTTTGCAAAACCCAGTGGTAAAATAGATGCTAAACATTTCTGAAAAGATGCTAAAAAATACTGTAGATGCTAAACAGGGGATTAGAGGGCCAAAACAGTACTGATAGATGCTAAAAAAGGGGTGATAGATGCTAAACAGTACTGTGATGCTAAACAGTGGTGTTTAGATGTAAACAGTGGTGATAGATGCTAAATTTTGGGGTGATAGATCCCTAAACAGGGGTTTATAGATGCCAGACGGGTGCTGAGAGATGTTTTGTCGGGGGTTTGTTTCCCAAATTGGTCTACGCATCAAGGATCTCTCTCTCCCTCTTTCTTCTCTTTCCTCATTTTTCTCCTCGTCTCCCCCCTCACTTCTTTCTCTCTCTCTCTCTCTCTCTTCTCTCTCCCCCTCTCCCTTTCCCCCTCCCCCCTTTCCCCAAAAATCAATATGGCGGTTTCTTCCTGTACAACTGATACGTTGGTGTCCCCCACCCTCTATCCCCCCCCTGGGGGCCCCCCCCCCCCCCGGGGGGCCATCCCCCTCCCCCTTAAACCCCCCCCCCCTAACCCCTCCTTCCCCCCCCTAACATCCTCCTACATCCCTTTTCCCTTCCTCCTTTCCCCCCCACTCCTTCTCTCTTTCCCCCCCCCTCACTGTCCTTTTTTCCCCCTTCCCCCACCTCTGTTCCCCTCTCCCCCTTCCTGCCTCCCTTTTTCTCCCCCTCCCCCCCCCTCCCTCTAAATATCTCCCCCCATCCCCTACTTCCTTCCCCCCTTTTTACAAAATTACAAGCCCCCCTGTTGGGTTTCCCCCTTTTTTCCCTTTCATTCTGTTTTTGATTACCGTTTTTTTTTTTTTGACACGCCCGTTGTTTTAAAAAAAAAAACCCTTTTCCCAATACCGTTGTTCGCCGTTTTCCCCCTACATTCTGTTTTTTTTTTTTTTTTTTCCCTTTTTCAAAAAGGGCACTGTTTTTCACAAAAAACACACCCTTTTTTTCACCGTTTTTTTTTCCCCCCCCACACTCGCAAAGTTTTTAACTTTTTTCATCAATGTTTTTTTTTAAAACCGGGTTTTGCCAACAGAACATCAACCCAGGGTTTTCTAGGGGTATTATTTTTTTTTTTTCTGTTTTAAAATGAAATTTTCGTTAAAAAAAAAACCCCTATATATATATATTTTATATATATATAAAATTTTATATATAATTTATATTTTATATATATATAATATGAGAAGCAACAAACCCTCATAGTGACGGGGTGGGAAGGGGGTAGCCAGGGTAGGAGGTGAGGACCGAGATAGAGCTCTTCCAAAGGTTTTGAATTTCAACAAGGTCGCCAGAGGAACCCGTGCACCCGTACGTGCGTTGATGATGTCATTTTGTCGGGCCCTGCGTCTTGGGTCTCACCCCATTCACGGGTTAGTTTTGTAAATTTGTAAAACAAAAAATAAGCAAATAATGGGGTAAGGAAAAAGGGTTAAAAAAAGCAAAAAAAAGCAAGTCAAAATGGAGCAAGGAAGTAAGCAAGAAAATAAATAAGCAAAATAATTTTAAGCAAAACAAATAAATAACAAATAATAAATAAGCAAGCAAATAAATAAGCAAAAAATAAAATAAGCAAGTAGATAACAAGTAAGCAAGCAAAAAAAGCAAGTAAATAAGCAAGCAAAACATTTTTTAAAAAATGAATTTTAAAAGGGGAAATAAATAAAACAAACAAGCAAACAAGTAAGTTTTTTTCAGACCCGGCATTCCCCTAATACGTCATCAATATAGTGACCTTTTGCCACGATAACCCAAAAAAAAGTCACTCAAAAACGAACTTTTTCCCACAGTGGACGGCCCGGGTACAAAAATACTGGCCCTGCACGTTTAACAAACACGGATAAAAACAAAAATTTATTTGGTTACAAAATGCTTGGGAAAGCCCGGGGGTCTCGTGTTAAAGTTTTCCCCGAATGTCAGGTTTTGACCAAAAATTTCAGTTTTTTCACTGTTAGAGTGAGGGGTGGTACAGTGAACTACAGTGCTTTTAACAATTGTAAACCCTGTTTTCATAAGTCTCCTTTCATTAAAGGGCACAATTTTAGGGAAAAGCAATGGGGTTAAAAAACCCATTGGGCTATCAGTGTAAATGCAGGGGTAATGTAGCGTGTTTGTTGTGTGTGTGTGTGTGTTTTGTGTGTTGGGGTTTGTGGGGTGTGGGGGTTTTTTGTGGGGTGTGGGGTGTGTGGTGTGTGTGTTGTGTTTTGTTGTGGTTTTGTGGGGTGTGTGTGTGTGTGTGTGTGTGTGTGTGTGTGGTGTGTGTTTGTGTGTGTGTGTGTGTGGGTGTGTGGTGTTGTGTGGTTGTGTGTGTTGTAAGAACCCAAGGGAACACGTCGGGGGACACACTGGGGGCCCCCCTTTAAAAATGTTTTCTTTGGGGGGACCTACCTACCCTTTTCCCCCCGCAGTAACTGAGGTGTAAGGCATATTAGCGGACGGAAGGAGTGTTCAGCGAGGGTAAGGGAGGGTGAAAGTCTTGTTAGAAGCCCCGAGCGTCACTCTCACTCACTGTGACAACGTTTCCCGCCTGTTTCGCCCACTTAACACCACCCGATTAGCTTTTGTTTCTCCCGCGCTTTTGGAGGAAATTGATAATTCTCAATATTTTTGTCTCTGGCGTCGCTCCCAGGCCTATAATTCCCTTCCTTACATGACGAACGCGAGATACAGATTTTTTTTTTGACATAGAGAGAGGCAGTGACGCACTGCCTCGGTCCATGAATAGAGAAAACAGGAGGAATTACGGTAGCGGAGATGAGGGGAGGGGGGAGGGGGGAGCAGAGCGGAACAGCGGGCCACTCAGCCAGCGTAATTCCCGCGCTTTTTTTTATTCAATGTCAACACGCGCTGCTGCTGCTGCTGTTGTTGCTGTTGCCGCTGCTGTTGCTGCTATTATTGTTACTGCTGTTGTAGCTGCTGTTGCTCTGTTGTTGCTGCTGCTGTTTCTGTTACCGCTGCTGTTGCTGTTGCTGCTATGACTGTTGCTGCTGTTGCTCCTGTTGCTGTTGCTGTTAGTGGTAATGTTGCTGCTGCTGTTGCTCCTTCTGCAGCTGCTACTGCTGATGCTGTTGCTACTGCTGCAGCTGCTACTGCTGCTGTTGTTGCTACTGCTGCAGCTGCTACTGCTGCTGCTGTTGCTCCTTCTGCAGCTGCTACTGCTGATGCTGTTGCTACTGCTGCAGCTTTTGCTACTGCTGCTGTTGTTGCTACTGCTGCAGCTGCTACTGCTGCTGCTGTTGCTACTGCTGCAGCTGCTGCTGGAGCTACTTTCCCCTCCAGCTCGGATATACCTTATTTCCCACGCCTGGTCATCAGTCATCACCGGAAGTGATGAGACACACTATGATTTTTCACACAGTCGAGTTAGGTAGCTGTTTTAACATTGACGTTTTAAATAGCAAGATATTACAAGGATCACAGTGGAAATAACTCAATTTTTTTTTGTGGGGGTGCAGGGTCATCCAGATAGGTAATGTACACTATATAGGTACATAATGTACACTATTGTACTTATGTGTACCTTTACCCGAATTAACTTACCTAATATGTTCTAGTGGGTCCTACACCATACAGTGGATCAAGCCACTGTGATAGTGTTGCGTTCTTGTCGGAGCGATCAGATCATTGGAGCGACAGATCCATCGGAGCGACAGATCCATTGGAGGACTGAATGCAGGGAATGAATGGATGGGGGGTGGGTGGAGGGGGAGGGAGGGTGATAAAGGGTGAAAGGGGGGAAGAGGAGCCAGAATGTCACATGGGGGAGCAGATGAGGAAAGATGGGGAGACAATAGTGTGAGGGGTGTAGGGAGGATGGTTATGGAGGGAGAAGGGGTGGGTGGGGAGTCGGGGAGTGTGTGGGGGGTATGTAGGAAGAGAGATAGAAAAAGAGAGCAAGGATGTAAGAAGCTAGGAAGGGGAAGAAATCTTAAGGAATAGAAGGAAAAGGAGGAATAGAGTGAACGAAAGTAGAAGAAAGAGACAGGAAGGGAAAGAACGAGGTGGATTGATAGGGAAGGAAGAGAAAAGGATGCAGGTAGGAAGAAAGGAGACAGAGAAAAAGGAAGTAGGCGGGGAGGGGAGGGGAGTGGAAGAGGAGGGGAGAATAAGGGTCATGAGTAAGGGGGGGTAGATGAGGGGAAGTAAGGGGAATATGATTCACTCTGAGGGGAGTGAAGTGTTATGATCACTGAGAGATTCCACTGACCTTCCTTCAATTTGTGGACCGTTGTTATATGAGGCTGTGGGGAAGGGGGGGTTAATGTAGGGGGCACAGTTGGGGGTGTTTGAGGATAATAACGGAGGTTGGGAGGGGAGGGGGTGGAGGTATTGTGCATTTATCCAAAGCGTCGAATACTTCCCAGCAGATACTGGAGGTCCTTACAACACAAGACTACTCTATGATGTAAATCAAGGTCTTACAGTGGACCTCTGATTTAAACAAGTCTTCCAGTGGACCACTGACAACAATATGATATCTTTTGTGGATAAATTTCAGTTATTACGTCAGGGAAGAATGGAAGACATAAAAACATGATCAGAGAATAAGATCAGAGCACAAGACAATCTCGAACTACTCAACAGAACGTGGGTCAAACCTGAAGGACCTGTGAGTGATAATGTCAGATCTCATCTTCAAGGATCACAGCAATGTTACTATCACAAGTGTAGGATGCATGACATGTTTGACAACTAGAACTTTCAAAACAAGGAATGGACAAATAAAAGATTCAACACAAGGGATGGATTACTAGAACCTTCAAAACAAGAGATGGATAACTAGAACCTTCAAAACAAGAGGTGGATAACTAGAACCTTTACTGGTTCTATCTAGGCTGAAATACTGCTGTGTAATACAGAACGGGGCTGGTGTTCCCACTGTGTAACTGTCATATAGAAAAAGTGTGCATATTACCATACACCACAGCACCGTATCATCCTTTGCGGATGATACTAGGATCTGCATGAGGCTGTCATCTGCTGAGGACGCGGTTTAACCTCCAGAAGATATAAACAAGTTTTCCAGTGGGCAACGGTAAACAATATGATGTTCAATGAGGACAAATTCCAACTATCTCGTTATGGAAAACTGGAGGAGATAATAACTAGAACAGAGTATACTACTGACTCCGGCCATACAATAGAGCGGAAAAATAATGTAAGGGACCAGGGAGTAGTAATGTCTGAGGATCTCACTTTCAAGGATCACAACAGTGCCACGATCGCACGTGCAAAGAAAATGATAGGATGGTATAATGAGAACTTTCAAAATGAGAGATGCCAACCCCCTAAAGACCCCTTTTAAAATTTCATTATTGTTCCCTCTAGGTGGAAACTCCCTTTACTTTAACTCCCTTCCCAAAGCAGGTAAAAATGGGCCAAAATCAAGGAGTTTTCAAAAATTTCCTTTACTGGGGTATAAGTTCTGTCAAGCCCCTTTAAACTATTGGGAAACGCTTGGAAAAGCACTTGACTTTTTAACTTTTAAAAACGCAGGGGGGAGAAAAAACATAATTACAATTGGAAAACTTTTGGAAGGAATGGTCCAAATCTCCCAAAACAAAAATGAAAATCCCCCCCAAAAAAAAGTAGGGGCGCCATTGGTTAAACCAAAAGGGAAAAACCAAAATGGCCCGGGGGCCCAAAAACGGGTTTAAACCACCCCCCCCCAATCAAGCTTTGGGGGGAATTGCCAAAAACCCCCCGGGCGCCTTCAACCCCCGGGCCCGCCTCCAAGACCCCGGGGCTGCCTTCAAGCCCCCTTTGGCTGCCTTCAAGACAGAGCTGGAAAGATCCCCTAAAGTCAGTCCCGGGATCACCCCCGGGGCTGGGGCTCGTACTTTTGGGACGGCTGCGGCCAGCGAAAACACCTTTGTTGACACCCCTGACCCCTGGGGAAAGGCCGGGGCATGGCCCCGGGCCCCGGGGGGGGGTTTAAAAAATCCCCGGAATAACCTCCGGTAACCCCCGGGTAACCAGGTACAGAATATTTTGAAGCAACCACTGCTGGTTTCCCACAGGGTAACTACCCATATAAAAAGTGTACCCAACACACTGCTGGTTTTAAACCACAGTGAAAACTATAATATAGAATTGTAGAAACACACCTGGGGCCCCCCCAAACAGTGTAGTTTTAAAATGTGTAGCAAACACGGGACGTTTTACCCAGTGTAACTAACATATAGAATAGTGTGAAAACACACTGCGTTTTTACCACAGTGTAACTATCATATAAAATAGTGTACAACAAATGCTGGTGTTACCCCATTTGTAACTATCATATGGAATAGTGAAGCAACACATGCTGGTTTTTTCCACAGTGTAACTATCATATGGGAATATGCACCCCAAACACACTGATGGTTTTTCCCAAATTTGTAACTATCTTTTAGAATAGGGGCAGCAACCACTGCGGGTTTTCCCCCGGGTTTTAACTTCAAAATAAATAGTTGTGAAAACACACGTGGTTTTTTTCCAAGTGTAACATCATTAGAATATGTAGAAAACCCCACTGTGGGTTCCCCACAGTGAAAGTGTAAAATTTAGTTTTTTAGCAACACACTGAGGTGTTCCCAACGGGTTAGGGGTAGAATATTTGTAGCAACACATGCTGGTGTTTCCACAGGTAGTGTAAAAATAGGGTAGAAACCCACATGTGGGTTACCACAGTGTAGTGTAAAAATATTTGCAGCAACACACTGGTGGTGTTCCCCAAAATGAAATTGTAGAATAGTGTAGCCCCCACATCAAAATTTTCTTTTCCACTTTCTCTTCCTTCCCATTTCCCTTTCCATTTTGTTCCTAAACCCCTTTCCTTCTTTCCCTACCATTCTCAAACCCCGGGGGGGGGTCCTCCTTTCTCACCATCCACCCCAAAATTCCTTCTCCCAAATTTTCTCCCTTCCAGTCCCCCCAACCCCCTCTTCCCCACCACTTCCTCTCCTCCTTCCTCCCCCCCTTTTCCCCATTCATTTCCCCCTCCCTTCCCCTTTTTTCCCCCCGCCCGTCCATTTTCCCTCCCCCCCCCACAAGTTGTCAAAAATTCCCCCAGCTTTTTGGGAACTTTTAAAGTCACTGGTTTCCCCTGCTTCGCTTTTCGCCCCAGCGAGCTTTTTTAAAGGCGTTTTTTTGACTACGCATAGGTAACGGATTTTTTGGTCTGTGTGTGTTTTGTGTGTGTGTGTGTGTGTTGTGTGTTTTTGGTGGGTGTGTGTGTGTGTGTGGGGGTTTTGTACTCGGTTTGTGGTTGCTGGGGTCGTTTTCCCAAATGTCCTGGGGGCCCCGTTTTTCACTGGTGTACTAGGTCACTCTTCCTGCTCCACGAGCTTTATCATACCTCTTCTTAAAGCTATGTATGGATCCTGCCTCCACTACATCACTGCTCAGTCTATCCCAGTTGCTGATAACTGTGACTGAAGAGTCTTCAACTTCCAACTGTGACATCTTGTTGCTGTGTCCAATCTCTGGAACATCTTGTCTCTGTCCACTTTGTTGATTCCTCTCAGTATTTTGTATGTTGTTATCATGTCCTCCCCCCCATTCCTACTATCCTCCAGTGTCGTCAGGTTGATTTCTCTTAACCTCTCCTCGTAGGACATACCTCTTAGCTCTGGGACTAGTCTTGTTGCAAACCTTTGCACTTTCTCTAGTTTCTTGACGTGCTTGACCAGGTGTGGGTTCCATACTGGTGCTGCGCACTCTTAGTATTAACTGATATAAAACCAATCACCCTCCTTCCCTTTCTCCGTTCCTTCCTCCCTCCCTCGCTCCCTCTCACCCTTCCTCAATCCCTCCCTCTCTCCCTTCCTCAATCCCTCCCTCTCTCCCTCCCTCTTCACTTCTCAAACCCTTTTCCTCTCCCCTCTCCTCTTCCCTTTCCTCCCTACATTCCCCCTCTGCTGCTTCCCTACCCCCAATCTTCTAACCTTTCTTTCTCCCCTGATCCTCCCTTTTTCCTATAGGGACACCCCCGTAAAAGGACAAAAAGTATAATTTGTGACTCCCGTGATACCGTGATCGGAATACGTGCATTTTTGTGTCCCGTGACTACGGTTGGACTACTGTGAACTTGACTACTTTACTTTTGGATCCCGTGACTGGTACATGAATACGTGATCCCGTGACTATTGTGATATGACTACTAAAAGGACTACTTTAAATATTTGACTACCGGATACAAATGTTATAGGCTTTTGGGGCTCCCGTGACTACGTAATATGGTCCTACTGGGATTTCTTGTCCCGTGACTACGTGACAAAATTGTGATCCCGGATTGTGCTCCCATAAATACGTGACTACTGTAACTACGGGGACTACTGGACTACTGTGTTAGGATGATACGGACTCCCGTGTTCCTAACTACGTGAAATGTGACTACCGGCATGTGCTACTGTGACTACTGGATTTTCCGGGATTTTGTATTTTGTGACTCGGGGGACAGTATGATTACTGTGACTCCCCGTGACTACTGTGACTACCTGCTACGTAACTTTGGCTCCCCTGACTAAGTATATTGTTGGCTACGTGAACTGTGCTATTGGATCCCGGTGAAATGTGAACTAGACTCCGTACCATTTTGGACTATGTGACTCCCCTGACTAGTAATACTGTGATATGAACCTGACTACTGTGATACGGATCCCGTGATACTTGAACCGTGATCCCCTCCTACCGGATTCTGTGCTACTTTGACCCCCTGACTACCGAAACTACTGTGATCGAGACTCCCGTGATTTAAGGCTACTGTGAATTTTATGTGGACGGGGTGGAAACTAAGGAAAAAAGGGACCAAAAAAACGGGAAAACCCGAAAAAATTATAAAAAAAAAAAACAGTGGAAAACGGAAACGTAAAAAAACGGAAAACATGGAAAAGGGAAAACGTGAACGGGGGGAAAAAGGGCCGAAAACTGGAACGGAAAACGAAAAAAGGGAATGGAAGACAAAGACGTAAAAAAGACGGGGACATGGAAACGGACAGAAGACAAAGGACAGAACAGTAAAATTAACAGAAACAGTGGAAGGCAGGGACAAAAGGAATAGGAACAGTGGAAACGGAAACGTAAAAAACCCGGACAACAGTAAGAGATAAAAGACAAGGATACAGTGGAACGGAACGTAAGGAAACCCCGGGACAAAGTGAACCGGAAAATAAGGAAGACAGGAAACGTGGAACTAGGAAGACAGGGACTACGGAACAGGCCATAGGAAACCGGAAACGGTAAGGAAACGGAAACCCGGGACAGTGGTAACGTGACATGGAAACCCAGGAAAGTAAGGAAAGACGGATAACAGTAGGACAACGGAAACGTGGAAGGAACCGTGGAAACGGAAAGACAGGTAGGAAACAGGGCCCGTGGAAACGGACTAAGGAACCGGAAAGACATGTGGAATATTGACAAAACCGTGGAACGGAAGACGTGAGGAAGACTAAAGGTAAGGAAGACAGAAGATAGTAAGGAAGACGGAAAGACAGTAAGGGACAGGAAGGACAGTAAGGAAAGACAGGAAGCCCAGTAAGGAAACGGAAACAGAAGACAGTAAGGAAACAGGAAGACAGTAAGGAAGACAGTAAGGAAGACAGGAAGTCAGTAAGGGAAAGACAGGGAGACAGAAATGATGTGGAAGACATGAAGACAGTAAGGAAACGGAAGACAGAAAGGATAGTAGGAAGATAGAAGACAGTAGGAAGACAGGAAACAGTAAGGAAGACAGGAAGACAGAAGAAAAAGGAAGCAGAAGACAGGAAGACATAAGGAAGACGGGAAACTAAGGACAGGAAAGACATTTAAGGAAGACGGAAACTAAAGGACAAGAGACAGTAAGGAAGACGGAACCCAGTAAGGAAGACAGGAAGACAGTGGAAAGACAGGAACATAAGGGACAGGACTAGTAAGGAACAGAAAACAGTAAGGAACCAGAAGACAGTAAGGAAGACAGGAAGGACAGTAGAAGACAGGAAGCCCGTAAGGAGAAGGATAGTAAGGAAACAGAAGACAGTAAGGAAACAGGAAGCAGTAAGGAAGACAGGAAGACAGTAAGGAAGACAAAAAGACAGTAAGGAAGACAGGAAGCCAGTAAGGGAAGACAGAAAACAGAAAGGGAAAAAGGAGATAGAAGACAGGAAAACAGTAAGGAAGAGAAGCAGTAGGAAGACAAGAAAACCGTAAGGAAGACAGGAAGACAGTAAGGAAGACAGGAAGACAGTAAGGAAGACAGGAAGACAGTAGGAAAAAGGGAAGACAGAAGGGAACAAGAAGACAGTAAGGAAGACGGGAAACCGTAAGGAAGACGGGAAAAAGACAGAAAGGGAAAGACAGAAGACAGTAAGGAAAAAAGGGAAAGCCAGTAAGGAAGACAAGAAAACAGTAAGGAAGACAGGAAGACAGTAAGGAAGACGGGGAAGACAGTAAAGGAAGACAGGAAGACAGTAAGGAAACAGAAGACAGTAAGGAAGACAGGAAGACAGTAAGGAAGACAGAAGACATAGGAAGACAGAAAGGAAAGGGAAAGGACAGGAAGACAGAAACAGTAAGGAAGACAGGAAGAAAAAAAGTAAGGAAGACGGAGACAGTAGGAAGACAGAAGACAGAAGGAAGACAGAAAGACAAGAAACAGTAAGAAGACAGGAAGACGTAAGAAGGAAGACAGTAAGGGAAATGAAGACATAAGGAAGACAGGAAGACAGTAAGGAAGACAGGAAGAACAGAAAGGAAGACAGAAGACAGTAAGGAAGACAGGAAGACAGTAAGGAAGACAGGGAAGACAGTAAGGAAGACAGGAAGACAGTAAGAAGAAAAAGAAGCCCAGTAAGGAAGAAGGAAGCCAGTAAGGAAGACAGGAAGACAGAAGACAAAGGAAGACAGGAAAAAAGGGAAAACATTAAGCAGGGAGACAGTAAGGAAGACAGGAAGACAGTAAGGAAGACAGGAAGACAGAAGGAAGAAAAAGGAAAGAAATCATAAGAAGACAGGAAGACAGTAAGAAGACAGGAAACAGAAACAGTAAAAGACAGGAAGACAGAAAGGGAGGTAAGGAAGACAGGAAAAGTAAGGAAACGGGAAACAGCAAGGAAGACAGAAAGTCAGTAAGGAAGACAGAAGACAGTAAGGAAGACGGGAAGACAGCAAGACAGTAGACAGGAAGACAGTAAAAACGGGAAGACAGTAAGACAGGAAGACAGTAAAGTCAGGACGACAGTAAGGAAGACAGGAAGACGAAGGAAGACAGGAAGACACAAGGAAGACGGGAAGTCAGTAAGGAAGACAGAGGAAAGAAGGGAAGACAGGAAGACAGTTAAGACAGGAAACAGTAAGACAGGAACAGTAGACATAAGAGTAAGACAGGAAAGTAAGACGGGAAGACAGTAAGACAGGAAGCCCAGGAAGACAGTAAGACAGAAGACAGTAAGACAGGAAGACAGTAAGACATAAACGGAAACGGGAAGACAGGAAGACAGTAAGACAGGAAGACAGTAAGACAGAAGACAGGAAGACAGTAAGACAGGAAGACAGAAGAACGGGAACAGTAAGACAGTAAGACAGGAAGACAGAAAGACGGAAGACGGGAAGACAGGAAGACATTTAAGACAGAAAGGGACAGGAAGCGGGTAAGACAGTAAGACAGTAAGAGGATTAGACAGAAAGACAGGAAGACAGAAAAGACAGGAAGACAGTAAGACAGAAAAAGGGAAGACAGTAAGAGGAGACAGTAAGACAGAAAGACAGTAAGACTAAGAGTAAGACAGGAAGACAGTAAGACAGGAAGACAGAAGACAAGAAGACAGTAAGACAGAAAAGACAGGAAGACAGAAGACAGGAAGACAGTAAGACAGTAAGACAGGAAGACAGGAAGACAGTAAGACAGGAAAAACAGTAAGACAGGAAGAATAAGACAGTAAACAGAAGACAGGAAGCCCAGTAAGACAGGAAGACAGTAAGACAGGAAGACAGTAAGACAGAAGACGGGAAGAACAGTAAGACAGAAGACAGTAAGACAGGAAGACAGAAGACAGTAAGACAGGAAGACAGTAGGGAAGACAGTTAAGACAAGGAAGAAAGTAAGACAGGAAGACGTAAGACAGTAAGACAGGAAGACAGTAAGACAGTAAGACAGGAAGACAGGAAGACAGGAAGACAGGAAGACAGGAAGACAGGAAAGACAGGAAGACAGGAGCAGAAGACAGAAGACAGGAAGACGGAAGACAGGAAGACAGGCAGGACAACTTAAGAATATCAAATAAGTAATTCTTAAATTAATTCCCCTCCCCCATCCTTCCTCCCCCTTCCCCTTCCCCCTATGTGTAACTGCAGATCATCCCCCTCCCCTCTCTCTCTCTCTCTCTCCCCTCCCCCCTCTCTCTCTCTCTCTCTCTCTTTCTTTCTTTTTTTCTCTCTCTCCTTTCTCTCTCTCCCTCCCAGAAAACAATAAGAGACAAAATATAAATCTGCAGATGGCGACACTTGGCAACCCTCTCACTTGCATTAGTAAGATTACCAACACAACACAGTTGCCACCCCGCCACCTCCAGCAACCCCTTTTTTCCCCTTCACTGTTCACGATTCTCCGTCTGATTTTACGAAGCCTGTCGTGAGTTCGTAAGTGGGGAGGGAGGGTTTTTAGTGGGGGGGTTTACGAATGGGGTTAGAGGAGGGGGAAATGGGTTAATAGATGGGTTTTAAAAGGGTGTGTGTATGTGTGTGGTGTGTGTGTGTGTGTGTGTGTGTGTGTGTGTGGGGTTGTTGTGTGTGTGTGTGTGTGTGTGTGGTGTGTGGGTGTGTGGTGTGTCCTGCTGGTGGTGTGTGGCAGCTGGTGTGGAACGATACATAAAGAGAAAATGGTTGGGGCAACACTGGTCTGTTAGAGGCGAAGTTATATGACAGAGAATGAAACGCAGCAGGATACTTGTAGGTAAACATTGATGTCGGGGGAAAGACGGTAAAAGAGAGGAGAGAGAGGGAAATAAGGCAAAAGAAGATGATAAAAAGGGGAGATATGGAGGGGAGAGAGAGGGGGGGGAGGGTTTTTAGCATCAAAATCATACATCACCGCAAACACACACACAGTAACACCCAGAGTAACACACACAGTAACACAATAACACACAGTAACACACAGTAACACACAGAGTAACACACAATAAAAACACAGAGTAACACACACAGTAACACAATAAACACAGTAACACACCAGTAACACACAGAGTAAACACACAGTAACACACACAGGAACACACAGAGTAACACACACTAACACACACAGTAACACACAGAGTAACCCCACACAGTAACACACAATAACACACAGTAACACACAGTAAACACAATAACACACAGAGTAACACACACAGTAACACACAATAACACACAGTAGCAAACAGTAACACACAGTAAACACACCGTAACACACAAAAAACACACACAGTAACACACAGTAACACACAATTAACACACAGTAGCAACAGTAACACACAGCAACACACACCCGTAACACACAATAAAACACACACAGTAACACACAGTAACACACAATAACACACACAGTAACACACAGTAACACACAATAACACACAGAGTAACACACACAGTAACACACAATAACACACAGTAGCAAACAGTAACACCAGTAACACACACAGTAACACACAGAAACAAACAATAACACATGGGAGTAACACACAGCAACAACACAGAAACACACAGCAACACACAAAAGTAAAAACACAATAAAAACACACAGTAACACGTAACACACATAACACACACAGTAACCACAATAAACACACACAGTAAACACACAGTAAACACACAATAACACACACAGTAACACACCAATTAAAACCACAGTAACACACAATAACACACACAGTAACACACAGTAACACAAATAACACACCAGTAACACACATTAACACACAGTAACACACAATAACACACACAGTTAACACACAATAACACACACAGTAACACACAAATAACACACACAGTAACACACAGTAACCACTATAACACACACAGTAACACACAGTAAACACACAATAACACAACAGTAACACACAGTAACAGACAATAACCACAAAAGTAACACACAATAACACACAATAACACCACAATAAAAACACAGTAACACACAGTAAAAACACAATAACACACCAGTAACACACAATAACACACAATAACACACACAGAAACACACAGTAACACACAGTAACACACAATAACACACACAGTAACACACAGTAACACACATAACACACACAGTAACACACAGTAACACACAATAACACACACAGTAACACACAATAACACACAATAACACACACAGTAACACACAGTAACACACAGTAACACACCAATAACACACACAGTAACACACAATAACACACACAGTAACACACAAAACACACACAGTAACACACAGTAACACACACAATAACACACAGTAACACACAGTAACACACAATAACACACACAGTAACACACAGTAACACACATAACACACACAGTAACACACAGTAACACACAAAACACACACAGTAACACACAGTAAACAAAAATAACACACACAGTAACACACAGTAACACACAATAACACACACAGTAACACACAGTAACACACAATAACACACAAGTAACACACAATAACACACACAGTAACACACAGTAACACACAATAACACACACAGTAACACACAATAACACACACAGTAACACACAGTAACACACAATAACACACACAGTAACACACAGTAACACACAATAACACACACAGTAACAAAACCCAAAAACACACATAGTAACACACAATAACAAAACCCCAGTAACACACAGTAACACACAATAACACACACAGTAACACACAATAAACACACATAGTAAACACACAATAAACACACAGTAACACACAGTAACACACAATAACACACACAGTAACACACAATAACACACACAGTAACACATAATAACACACACAGTAACACACAGTAACACACACAATAACACACACAGTAACACACGTAAAACACATAAACTCACAGTAACACACAATACACACACAGTAACACACAATAACACACACAGTAACAAAACAGTAACACACAATAACACCACCCGGGAACACACAATAACACACACAGTAAACACACAATAACACACACAGTAACAACAGTAAAAACACACAGTAACACACAATAACACACACAGTAACCCCACAATAAAACACACAGTAACACACAATAACACACACAGTAACACACAATAACACACACAGTAACACACAAAAACACCACAGTAACACACAGTAAAACACAGTAACACACAATAAAAACACACAGTAACACACAATAACACACACAGTAACACACAATAACACACACATAACACACAGTAACACACAATAACACACACAGTAACACACAAAAAACACACACAGTAACACACAGTAACACACACAATAACACACACATAACACACAGTAACACACAATAACACACACAGTAACACACAATAACACACACAGTAACAACAGTAAACACCAATAACACACACAATAACACACACAGTAACACAGTAACACACAAAAACACACACAGTAAACACACAAAAACACACACAGTAACACACAGTAACACACACCCAAAAAACACACACAGTAACACACAGTAACACACAATAACCAACACACAGTAACACACGTAACACACAATAACACACATAGTAAAAACACAATAACACACACAAATAACACACAGTAAACACAATAACACACACAGTAACACAAAAATAACACACACAGTAACACACAATAACCCCACACAGTAACACACAATAACACACACAGTAACCCACATAACACACACAGTAAAACACAATAACACACACATTTAAAACACAGTAACACACAATAACACACACGTAACACACAGTAACACACATATAACAACAATAACACACACAGTAACACACAATAACACACACAGTAACAACAGTAACACACAATAACACACAGAGTAACACACAATAACACACATAGTAACACACAAAAAACACAAAAAGTAACACACAGTAACACACAATAACACACACAGTAACACACAATAACACACATAGTAAAAACACAATAACCACACACAGTAACAACAGTAACACACAATAACACACAAAAGTAACACACAGTAACACACAATAACACACCACAGTAACACACAATAACACACATAGGAACACACATAACACACACAGTAAAAACACAGTAACACACAATAACACACACAGTAACACAACAAATAACACAATAACCACACACAGTAACACACAATAACACACACAGTAACACACAGTAACACACAATAACACACACAGTAACACACAGTAAACACAAAAATAACACACAGTAACACGCAATAACACACACAGTAACACACAATAACACACACAGTAACACACAGTAACACACAATAACACACAGTAACACACAATAACACACCAGTAACACACAATAACACACACAAACACACAGTAACACACACAGTAACACACACAATAACACACACAGTAACACACAATAACACAAAACAGTAACACACAATAACACACACAGTAACACACAAAAACACACACAGTACACACAGTAACAACACAGTAACACACAATAACACACACAGTAACACACAGTAACACACAATAACACACACAGTAACACACAGTAACACACAATAACACACATAGAACACACAGTAACACACACAGTAACACACAATAACACACACAGTAAACACACAATAACACACAATAGTAACACAATAACACACACAGTAAAAACACAATAACACACACAGTAACACACAGTAACACACAATAACACACACAGTAAAAACACAATAACACACATAGTAAACACCCAAAAACACACACAGTAACACACAGTAACACACAATAACACACACAGAACACACAATAACACACATAGTAACACACAATAACACATACAGTAACACACAGTAACACCAATAACACACACAGTAACACACATAAACACAGTGACACCCCAATAACACACACAGTAATTTCACAATAACACAGTAAAAACACAGTAACACACAAAACACACACGAACACACAGTAACACACAATAACACACACAGTAGCACACAGTAACACACAATAACACACACAGTAACATACAATAACAAAACAGTAACACACACAATAACACACACAGTAACACACAATAAAACACCCAGTAACAAAACAGTAACACACAGTAACACACAATAACACCACACGTAACACACAGTAAAAACACACAATAACACACACAGTAAAAACACAATAACACACACAGTAACACACAGTAAAAACCCGAATAACACACACAGTAACACCAATAACACCACACAGTAACACACAATAACACACCACAGTAACACACAGTAACACACAGTAACACAGAATAAACACACAGAACCCCACAATAACACACACAATAACACACAGTAACACACAATAACACACACAGTAACACACAGTACACACAGTAACACACAGTAAAACACAATAACACAAACAGTAACACACAAAAAACACACACAGTAACAAAACAGTAACACACAGTTAACACACAATAACACACACAGTAACACACAGTAACACACAATAACACACACAGTAACACACAATAACACCACAGTAACACACAGTAACACACAATAACACTCACAGTAACACACAGTAATACACAATAACAACACAGTAACACACAATTAACCCCACAGTAAACACACCAATTTAAAACACACAGTAACACACCAATAACACACACACAGTAACACACGTAACACACAGTAACACACAGTAACACACAATAACACAACACAGTAAAAACACAGTAACACACACAATAACACACACAGTAACACACAATAACACACAGTAACACACAGTAACACACAGTAACCACAATAACACACACAGTAACACCAAATAAACACACACAGTAACACACACAGTAACCCCACACAGTAACACACACAGTAAACCACAATAACACACACGTAACACACAATAACACACACAGTAACACACACAGTAACACATAATAACACACACAGTAACACACAATAACACACACAATAACACACACAGTAACTCACAGTTTAAAACACACAGTAACACATAATAAACCCCACCATTAACACACAATAACAACACTCATAACACACACAGTAACACACAGTAACACACAAATAACACACACAATAACACACACAGTAAAAACACAGTAACAGACCCAAAAACAACACAGTAACACACAAATAACACACACAGTAACACACAATAACACACACAGTAACACACGTAACACACACAGTAACACACAATAACACACACAGTAACACACAATAACACACAAAGTAACACACAATAACACACACAATAACACACACAGTAACACACACAGTAACACACAATAACACACACAGTTTAAAACACAATAACACACACAGTAAACACAGTAACACACACAGTAACACATAATAAACACACACAGTAACACACAGTAACACACAATAACACACACAGTAACACACAGTAACACACACAGTAACACACAATAACACACACAATAACACACACAGTAACACACAATAACACACAATAACACACACAATAACACACACAGTAACAACACAATAACACACAATAACACACACAGTAACACACAATAACCAACAATAACACACAATAACACACACAATAACACACACAGTAACACACACAGTAACACACCAGAACACACAATAACACACACAGTAAAAACACAATAACACACCCCAGTAACCACAGTAACACCACAGTAAACACATAATAACACACACAGTTAAAACAATAACACCACAGTAACACAAAAAAAAACACACACAGTAACACACAATAACACACACAATAACACACAATAACACACACAGTAACACACAATAACTCACACAGTAACACACAGTAAACACAATAACCCCACACAGTAAACACAGTAACACAATAACACAACAGTAACACACAGTAACACAATAAACACACCCAGTAACACAATAAACACACAGTAACACAATAACCACTAACACAAAACACACACATAACACACACAGTAACACACACAGTAACACCAAATAACACACACAGTAACACAAATAACACACACAGTAACACACAATAACCACCAGTAAACACAATAACACACACAGTAACCCCACAATAACACACACAGTAACACACAGTAACACACAATAACCACAGTAAAACACAGTAACACACAATAACACCCCACAGTAACACACAATAACCACGTAAACCCACATAACACCACAGTAACCACAGTAACACACAATAACACACCAGTAACACACAATAACACACACAGTAACACACAGTAACACAATAACACACCCGTAAAACACAATAACACACACAATAACACACAATAACACACACAGTAACACACAATAACACACACAGTAACACACAATAACACACACATAACACAAAAAGTAACACACAATAACACACACAGTAACACACAATAAAAACCGAACACACAGTAACACACACATAACACACAGTAACAAATACAACACGTAACACCAATAAAACACACAGTAACACACAATAACACACACATAACACAATAAAACACACAGTAACACACAATTTAAAACACACCAATAACACACAATAACACACACAGTAACACACAATAACACACACAACACCAATAACACACACAATAACACACGTAACACACACGTAAACACACAATAACACACACAGTAACACACAAAACACAAACAAAACACACAATAACACACACAATAACACACATAACACACACAGTAACACCCAACACACACAGTAACACACAATAACCACACAATAACACAAAAATAACACACCAGTAACACACAATAACACAAAAAGTAACCACACAATAAACACAAAACACACCAGTAACAACAAAAACACACACAGTAACACACAATAACACAACAAAACACAACTAAACACACAATAACACACACGTAACACACAATAACACACACAGTAACACACAATAACAACACAATAAACACAATAACACACACAGTAAAAACACAATAACACACACAGTAACACACAATAAAAACAATAACACACAATAACACACACAGTAACACAACAATAACACACAATAAACACACAATAACACACACAGTAACACACAATAACACCACAATAACACACAATAACCCCACACAGTAACACACAATAACACAACACAGTAACACACAATAACACACAATAACACACAATAACACACACTAACCATAACACACAATAACACACAATAACACACAATAACACAACACAGAACACACAATTACCACACAATAACACACAATAAAAACACACAGTAACCACAAAATTTAAAAACAATAACACACACAATAACACACAATAACACACACAGTAACACACAATAACACACATATAACACACAATAAACACACAAGTAACACACAATAACACACAATAATACACAAAAACAAACACACATAACACACAAAAACACACACAGTAACACACAATAACACACAATAACACCACAATAACACACAATAACACACACAGTAACACACCCAAAAACACACAATAACACACAATAACACACACAGTAACACACAATAACACACACAATAACACCACAATAACACACACAGTAACACACAATAAAACACAATAACCACAATAACACACACAGTAACACACAATAACACCACAATAACACACAATAACCACACAGTAACACACAATAAAACACACAATAACACACAATAACACACACAGTAACACACAATAAACACACAATAACACACAATAAACACACACAGTAACACACAATAACACACAATAACACACCCAAAAACACACACAGTACACACAATAAACACACAATAACACACAATAACACACACAGTAACACCAGTAACACACAATAACACACCAATAACACACAATAACACACACAGTAACACACAATAACACACACAATAACACACAATAACACACCACAGTAACACACAATAACACACAAAAACACACAATTTAACACACACAGTAACACACAAAAAACACACAATAACACACAATAACACACCCCAGTAAACAATCACAATAACACACAATAACACACAATAACAAAACACAGTAACACACAATAACACACAATAACACACAATAACACACACAGTAACACACAATAACACACAATAACACCAATAACACAACAGTAACACACAATAACACACAATAACACACACAATAACACACAATAACACACACAGTAAACACACAAAAACACACAATAACCCACAATAACAACACAGTAAAAACACATACACACCCCAATAACACACAGTAACACAAAACAATAACACACACATAACACACAAAAAACACACAAGTAACACACAATAAACACACACATAACACACAATAACACACACAAAAAAACACACAATAACACACACAGTAACACACAATAACACACCAATAACACACAATAACACACCACAGTAAACACACAATAAAACACAAAAAACAAAAACACACAAAAGTAACAAAACAATAAACACACACAGTAACACACAATAACCACACACAATAACACACAATAACACACACAATAACACACAATAACACACACATAAACACAATAACACACACAATAACACACACATAACCACACAATAACACACACAGTAACACACAATAACACACACATACACACAATAAAACACACAATAACACACAATAACACACCGTAACACACAGTAACACACAATAAAAAACACACAGTAACACACAATAACCCCACAATAACACACACAGTAACACACAATAACAACAAACAGTAAAACAAATAAACACACACAGTAACACACAAAAAAACACACAGTAACACACAATAACACACACTAACACACAAAACACACACGTAACACACAATAACAAAACCAATAACACACACAATAACACACACAGTAACACACACAGTTTAAAAACACACAATAACACACACAGTAACACACAAACACACCAGTAAACACACAATAACACACACACAGTAACACACAATAACACACAAAAACACACAATAACACACACAGTAACACACACGTAACACACAATAACACCACATAACACACAAAAACACACACGTAACCACACAATAACAAACACAGTAACACACAATAACACACACAATAACACACACAATAAACACCCGAACACAATAACACACACAGTAACACACAATAACACACACAGTAAACACACAATAAACACACAGTAACAACCCCAATAAAAAACACACAGTAACACACAATAACACACAATAAAAACACAATAACACACCAAAAACAACCCCAATAACACCCCAATAACACCACAGTAACACACAATAACACACACAATAACACACACAATAACAAACAATAAACAACAGTAACACACAAAACAACACAATAACACACAGTAACACCAATAACACCACACAGTAACACACAATAACACACACAATAACACACACAATAACACACACAGTAACACACAATAACACACCCCAGTTAAAAACACAATAACACCACAAAAACACACACAATAACACACACAGTACACACAATAACAAAACAATAACACACACAATAACACACACAATAAACACACACAGTAACACACAATAACACACACACATAACACAAAAAACACACCAAACACAACAATAACACACACAGTAACACACAATAACACCACAATAACACACACAATAACACACACAATAAAAACACACAGTAACACACAATAACACACACAGTAAACACACAATAACACACACAAAAAACACACAATAACACACACAGTAACACACAATAACACACACAATAACACACACAGTAACCACCAATAAAACACACGTAACACACAATAACACACACAATAACACACACAATAACACACACAGAACAAACAACCACACAGTAACACACAATAACACCACAATAACACACAATCAACACACACAGTAACACACAATAACACACACAGTAAACACAATAACACACACAGTACACACAATAACACACACAATAACACACACAATAACACACACAGTAACACACAATAACACACACAGTAACACACAAACACACACAGTAACACACAATAACACACACAAAAACACACCCAAAAAACACACTAAACACATAACACACAGTAAAACATAAAAACACACACAGTAAAAACACAATAACACACACAGTAAACACAATAACACACACAAAACACACACAATAACACCCCACAGTAACACACAATAACACACACAGTAAAACAAATAACACACACAGTAACACAAAACACACACAGTAACCCCACAATAACACACACAGTAACACATAAAAACACACACAGTAACACTATAACACACACAGACACATAAAACCACACAGTAACACAATAACACACACAGTAACACACAATAACACACCAGTAACACAATAACACAAAAACAATAACACACACATAACACCCAGTAACACCAATAACACACACAGTAACACAAAACACACACAGTAACCACATAACCACCACACAATAACACACACAGTAACACCACAATAACACCACACAATAAAAACAATAACACACACAAACACATAATAACACACACAGTAACACATTAATAACACACACAGTAACACACACAGTAACACAACAGTAACACACAAATAAAACATTACACACAGTAACACAAGTAAACACACATAAACACAATAACACACACAGTAACACACATAAAACACACACAGTCACACAATTTAACACACAGTAACACACACATAACACACACAGTAACACACATAAACACAACAGTAACACACAATAACACCACGTAACACACAGTAACTACACAGTAACACTCACAGTAAACACACACAGTAACACACAGCAACACACAGAACAAACACAAACAACACACAGAACACACAGTAACACACACTACACACAGCAACCCACAGCAACACACAGCACTCCAGCAACACACAGAAAACCACACACAACACACAGCAACAACAGCAACGCACAGCACTACACAGCAACACACAGCAACACACCAGCAACACACAGAACACACAAAGCATACACAGCAACACACAGCAACAACAGCAACACAGTTTAACACACAGCAACCACACAATACACAGCATACACAGCATACACGAACACATTTGCAACGCAAAGTAACACACCCGCAACACACAGCAACACACAGCACACACAGCAGTACACAGCAACACACGCAACACACAGCAACACCCGAGTAACACAGAGCAACACAGAGCAACACACAGCACTACAGAGCAACACAGCAAATACACAGCAAAACCCCAGCAACCACGCATCACACAGCAACACACAGCAACACACAGCACTACACAGCCACACGCAAACAAGCAACACAGAGCAACACAGAGCAACACAGAGCAACACACCCGCAACACACAACAACCAGATAAACACAGCAACACAGAGTAACACACTGCAACACACAGCAACACACAAACTACAGACACACAGCAACACAGCAACACAGAGTAAAAACACGCAACCACAGCAACACAGATAACGCACAGCAACACCAAAAAACCCAGAGTAAAACAGAACACACAGCAACACACGCAAAACAGAGAAAACGAAAACACGGCAAAAACACCACAGAGCCCCAACACACAAGCACGGGTTTTTAAAACGGGGAAACCACCCTTTGGGACACCGGGGGGTTTACCAGCCCCGGGGACACCGGGGTTTTTCCCACCCAGGGGAAACCCGGGGGATACCTTTTTTTTTAAAACCCAGGGGAGCGGGTTTTAAAAAACACGGGGGACACCGGGGGCCCACCGGTTTTTACCGCCAGGTTGACACCGGGGAAACCCCCTTTTTGGGTCCCACCGGGGAACCAGCCAGGTTTTTGGGGGAAACCACCCCGGGGTAAGCCGGGGGCCACCAGGGGAACACCCAGTTTGGCCCCCGGGGGGGACACCCAAAGGGGTACCACAGGGGAAACCTTTTTTCCCAGCTTTTGGGACACCGGGTTTTCACACCCCGGTTTGGCCCAGCCCGGGGGGCCCACCGGTTTTTCCCAGCCAGGGTTTTTAAGCCATTTTGGGGAACCCATTTGGACCACCCGGGGGGACAGCATTTGGTAAAACCTTTTTTACCACCCAGGGGGAATCCCAAAATTTGCCCACCCAAAGGGTTTTTATACATTTTTACACCTTTTTTCCACCCATTTTTGGTCCCAGCCCGGGGAAACCCCCCAGGGTTTTACCAGCTTTTGGGCCCCGGAAAAGGGAACCAGGTTTTTAACCCCGGGGGGACCACCCAAAGGGCCACGGGGGAAACCAGCCAGGGGACACCAGGGGAAACCGGGGTTTTGCCACCGGGGGAAGCCAACAGCCATGGGACCACGGGGGCCCAGCCGGGGACACGGGGCACCCAAAAGGGGCCCAAGGGGGGACGAAAGGGGAACCCCCCCAGGGGAAGCCAGGGGAAACCCGGGGGCCCAGCCTTTTGGGAACCGGGGGCCCAACCCAAACGCGGGGGTTTTACCACCGGGGAAAAAGCCTTTTACCACCGGGGGACCCAGGGGCTCCCCAAAATTTTCCACTTTTTGGGACCAGCCCCAGCAAACCCAGGGGACCCGGGGGGCCCAGCCATTTTACACCGGGGGAAACCCCCTTTTGGGACACCGGGGGCCCAGCAATTTTTAACCGGGGGGCAACCGGGGGACCACGGGGGACAGCCCCGGGAAAACACCGGGGGGACCGCAAACCCCCATTTTTTAACACCGGGGGAACCGGGGGCCCCTTTTTTACCACGGGGGAAACCAGCCTTTTTACACCGGGGGAACACCGGGGGACCACCCCCGGGACACCGGGGGCACACCGGGGACCAGCAGGGGACCAGCATTTGACCAGCCATTTACCACAGGGGAACACCGGTTTACCAGCCATTGTAACCTTTTTACACCATTTTTACAGCCATGTAAACAGCCCGTACCACGGGTTTACACCAGTAAACAGAAAAAGGGAACACCACGGGTTTACACCAGTTGATGTAACACCATGTTTGAAACACGGTGGGTACCAGCCAGTGTGTGTACCAGCCAGTGTTTTACAGCAGTGTTGGTACAGCCAGTGTTTTACCAGCCAGTGTGTGTACCAGCCAGTGTTGTGTACCACCCAGTGTGTGTACAGCCATGTTGTGTACCACCCAGTGTGTGTACCAGCCAGTGTTGGTACCCAGCAGTGTTGTGTACCAGCCAGTGTTGTGTACCAGCCAGTGTGTTAACCACCCAGTGTTGTGAAACCCAGCCAGTGTTTGCACTAGCCAGTGTTGGTCCAGCCAGTGTTGTGACCACCCAGGTTTGTGTCCCACCAGTGTTGTGTACCAGCCAGTGTTGTGTAACCCATGTTGTGTACCACCCAGTGTTGTTACCAGCCATGTTGTTCCCACCAGTTGTGTACCAGCCAGTGTTGTGTACTACCCAGTGTTGTGTACCAGCCAGTGTTGTGTAAAGCCATGTTGTGTACTACCCAGTGTTGGTACCACCCAGGTGTGTACCAGCCAGTTTTGTACAGCCAGTGTTGTTACCACCCATGTTGTATCACACCCAGTGTTGTTAACCAGCCAGTGTTGTGTACCGGGCCATGTGGTACAGCCAGTGTTGGTACCACCAGTGTTGTGTACCACCAGTGTTGTGTACTAGCCAGGTGTGTACCAGCCATGTTGTGTACAACCATGTTGTGAAACAGCCAGTTTTGTGTACCAGCCAGTGTTGTGTACCACCAGTTGTTACCAGCCAGTGTTGTGCACACCCAGTGTGTGTACCAGCCGTGTTTGTGCCAGCCACGTCGTGTATAGCCAGTGTTTAAGTACCCCCGTTTTGTTACCACCCAAATTTTGTGTACCAGCCATGTTTGTACCAGCCGGTTTTTTGTGTACCAGCCAGTGTTGTGTACCAGCCAGTGTGTAACAGCCGTGCTGTGTGCCAGCCAGTGAAATTGGTACAGCCGTGTTACCAGCAGTTGTTTGACTAGCACAGTGTTGTGTACCAGCCGGGTTTGGGTTCCCCCAGTGTTGTGTACCAGCCAGTGTTGTGTACCTAGCCAGTGTTGTGTACCAGACAGGTTGTGGTACAGCCAGTTTGTGTACCAGCCAGTGTTGTGTACTAGAGTGTTGTGTACCACCATGTTTGTCCCTAGCCAGTGTTGGACCACCCAGTTGTGTCCCAGCCATGTTGTGTACAGCCAGTGTTGTTACAGCCAGTGTTGTGTACCAAGCACAGTGTTTGTACCAGCCAGTATTGCGTAACATAGCCAGTGTGTACACACAGGTTGAACCAGCCAGGTTTGTACCAGCCAGATGTTGTGTACCAGCCATTGTGTACCAAGCCAGTGATGTGTACCAGCAGTCTCAGTACCAGCCAGTTCCTAGTAACACAGTTACCAGTAACCAGTGTACCACAGATGACTACTAGCAACACTGCGTGAACACCAGACTGTACCAGCCATATTGCTGCTACCAGCAGGAACACCACGCAAACACAGCATTTAGGCACCAGGGTACCAGCCAGGCTAGGTACGCACCCAGAGAGGACCAGCAGCGTTGCGAACTAGCCCAGCTACCACCAGTATATTATACTACTACCAGCCATACGTGAACCGATTCTACCCTATACCAAGATCCGAAGAACCACACATGAACACACATGGTGGCAAGCAGTGATTGAACACCTGTAGTCAAGCAGTCTTTGGCTAACCAGCCAGTAGGTACCATGTTCTGACACATAAAGTACAACAGCAGGTCTGTAAGATACAGGGAACACAGCCCAGTTACTGACTACCAAAGTACTACAGCAAGTGCTATTACCACGACCACTATTGCTACAGCATTCTTGCTCACACTGATTATTACTAGCATTGTAAGGACTAGCTAGCAACATGCAACTGTGTTGTACCAGCCATCGCTCATGAGCTAGTACCGGCACTATGCCAAAGAACACATCAGTTTCGGATAGAACAGGCAGCCATTAGAACAATCTGGAACATTCAGAATGGACAGCAGATGTTACAGCATCTTTGTACAGCGCATTGGACAATGCTCTTTACTAGCAGGAAGTCAAACAGCAAAGACAGCAGTCATTTTTACACCAGTTAGGTCAGCTAGCACAGAAAAATTGGCAATGCACAGTAGTCATTAACACACATGCTAACACCAGCAAGATCTACCACAGCCAGTTTGGTACAGTGTGGAACCACATTAGTAACTACATAGCTTTACTAGCCAGTCGTAAAACCAGCTCTAGAGTGATACTACCAAGAAACTTACATATTTGATACTGAAAAGTTGGACCACCAGTTTAGACCAGTTGATCTTTCAAAAGCTTTCAAGTTACCACAGTACTACATCACCAGTTTTTAACAAGCCCCCCGTTATCACCAGTTTTAGACATAGCATTACCAGCCATCTAGGTACCACCATTAATGATTACCATGGACCTAAGTATTGTACACTAGCCAGTTGAGACCAGTGATGGAATCCAGTATTACAAACCCATACGCAGGAAGTGATAAGACCTGTAGTACCAGCCAGTGTTGTGTACCAGCCAGTGTTTGTACCAGCCAGTGTATGTGTACAGCCAGAGTTGTTACACAGGTTGTGACCAGCCCCAGTGTTGTGTACCAGCCAGTGTGGAAACCCTAACCAGGTGTGTACACCAGCCAGGAGTGTACCAGCCAAGTTTGTACCAGCCAATGTTGGTACTACCAGTGTTGTGAAACCAGCCAGTGTTTGTACCAGCCATTTGTGTACTAGCCCATGTTGGCATAGCCAGTGTGTGAAACCAGCCAGTGTTGAGCCAGCCAGTGTGTGAAACCACCCCCAGTGTAGGTACCAGCGAGTGTGTGTACTACCCAAATTTGTTGAAACCAGCCATGTTGTGAAACAGCCAGTGTTGGTTACAGCCAGTGTGTGTACCACACAGTGTTGTGACAAAGCCAGTGTTGTTTAACCAAGCCAGTGTTGTGTACAGCCAGTGTTGTGTAAGCCATTTTTGGGTTTTACCAGCCAGTGTTGTTACCAGCCAGTGTGTGTACCAGCCAGTGTTTGACACCGTGTTGTGTCCCCAAAGCCAGGGTTGTTTTACCAGCAGTTGGTTTTTGTATGCCCCATGTTGTGTACTAGCCAGTGTTGTGTACCAGCCAGTGTTGTGTAACCAGCCGTGTTGTTACCAGCCAGGTTTTGTGTACTAGCCAGTGTTGTGTACAGCCAGTTTTGGGTGTACCAGCCAGTGTTGTTTTAACCAGCCATGTGTTGTGTACCAGCCGGGTGTTGTACCAGCCAGTGTTTTGTACCAGCCAGTGTTGTGTACCAGCCAGTGTTGTGAACTAGCCAGTGTTGTGTACCACCAGATTTGTGACCAGCCGTGTTGTGTACCAGCCAGTGTTGGGTACCAGCCAGTGTTGTGTACTAGCCAGTGTTGTGTACCAGCCAGTGTTGTGTACCAGCCAGTGTTTTTGTACCTAAGCAGTGTTGTGTACCACCAGTGTTGTGTACTACCCCATTTGTTGTGTACCACCAGTGTTGGGGTAAGCCATTGTTGTGTACTAGCCAGTGTTGTTCCACCCAAAGTGTTGTGTAACCAGCCAGTGTTGTGTACCAGCCAGTTTTTGTGTACCAGCCAGTGTTGTGTCCCAGCCAGTGTTGTGTACTGCCAGTGTTGTGAACCAGCCAGTTTTTTCCCAGCCAGTGTTGTGTACCAGCCAGTGTTGGTGTACCAGCCAGTGGTTTTGTACAGCCAGTGTTTTTGTACCAGCCAGGGGTTGTGTACCACCATTGTTGTGTACCAGCCAGTGTTTGTGTACCAGCCAGTGTTGTTTTACCACCCCAGTGTTTTGAAAACCTGCAGTTGGTTTGTTGACTAGCCAGGTTGTGTACCAGCCAGTGTTTGTTTTGCCAGCCAGAGTCTTAAACAGCCAGTGTTAAGTACAGCCGGGGTTGTGTTACCAGCCAATTTGTGTAATGCCATTTGTTGGTACCAGCCAGGTGTTGTGTACCAGCCAGTGTTGTGTATCCAGCCAGTTTTTGTGACCAGCCAGGTGTGGCCGCCCAGTGTTTTTTGAAACAGCCTGTTTGTGTCCCAGCCGTGTTGTGTACTACCCAAGTGTTGTGTACCAGCCGTGTTTGTGTTCCAGCCAGTGTTGTTGTACCAGCCAGTGTTGTAGAAACCAGCCAGTTTTGTGTTACCAGACCAGTGTTGTTGTACCAGCCAGTGTTGTGTAACAGCCAGTGTTGTGTATAGCCAGTGTTGTGTACCAGCCGTGTTGTGTACTAGCCAGTTGTTGTGTTACCACCCAATGTTGTGTGCCAGCCATGTTGTGTACCAGCCAGTGTTGTGTACACCAGTGTTGTGTACCGCCAGTGTTGTGTCCCAGCCAGGGGTTGTGAAACTAGCCAGTGTTGTGTACGGGCCCAGTGTTGTGTACAGCCAGGTGTTGTGTACCAGCCTGTGTTGTGTACCAGCCAGTGTTGTGTACAGCCAGGTTTGTGTCCCAGCCAGGTCCAGTTTTTGTACCAGTTCCAGCCAGTTCCAGTCCATGTTTTTACAGTAGTGTTTACCAACCAGTTGGTGAATCACTGCTTGTTTTATTTGGGGACCATACAGGTTTCAACCACCTCAACACTTAGGCCTATGGGTCCAGCCAGGTTGGGAAGCCAGGGAAGCAGATGGTGTTGCGCCTTTTCCCAATTTTTCGGTTTTTTATACGTTTTACCAGCCTACGGAGTAATTTTTTTTAACCTTCCACTGTTGAAAACCACATGTGGTGGCAGCAGTGGGATAAACCTTTGGATAGCGGGTTTTGGAAACCCCAGGTTGTTTGTTGTGAAGAAGGTTGTGAAGCATGGTGTCAAGACGACAGTGTAGGGGTAAAAAAGCCGAAGTGTTTTAAAGCCATTTACTTTTTGACTAAAGCTTTTGTGTTACTGAGTTTTGTTCAGCCTTGGTAAGCTCGGTGAATGCCAGTGTTGTACAGCCATGTTTTGAGTTTATCCGGGGCCACCTTTTCAATGTTGAACTACCCATAGTTTTTCGTTTAGAAGTGTTTGAAAATGAATTTAAATGGGAGTTTTGTTTGTTTAGAGTTTGGTGTCTTTTTGACGGAAGGGTAACACAGAGGAGCATTTTCTAAGCCAGTTTGGACCCCCAGTGGGAAATTGGTGAAAGACCTTTTTAAAAACCTGTAACCCCAGGTTTACGTCAGCCAGTTTGGGTGTTAAATTTGTGTACACCCAGTTTTATTTTGGGCCATGTCGTAACCCCCTAGGTGTACGTGCCCAAAGCCATTTTGTTGAAAAATTGTTTAGAACCCAGTTGAACTTTAATTTGTTCCCAAAGCCCAGTTTTGTTTTCAAGTGTGTTATCAAGTTTTAGACAGTGTTAGTTTGTACCACCAAAAGTGTTACCCTATGAGACCCAAGATATTGTCATAGCCTTTTTTGGTGATAGAGGTTCGTTTTTCAACCCATGAGTGATATTTGTATACCAGCCAGTGTGTGTACCAGCCAGGTTGTGTACCAGCCAGTGTTTGTACCACCAGTGTTGTGTACCAGTCAGTGTTGTGTCAGCCAGTGTTGTGTACCACCCATGTTGTGTACTCCGTGTTGTGTACCACCAGTGTTTGTACCAGCCATGTTTTTACCAGCCATGTTGTTATAGCCATGTTGTGTACCACCAGTGTTGTGTCCACCCCGTTTGTGTACCCAGTTTTGTGCATAGCCGTGTTGTGTCCCAGCCATGTTGTGTACCAGCCAGTTTTTGTGTACCACCATGTTGTGAAACCAGCGAGTTTGTGACCCAGTTTTTACCACCGGGGTTGTGTACAGCCAGTGTTGTTACTAGCCGTGTTGTGTCCCACCCAGTGTTGTGTACTACCTTGTTGTTACCACCCGGTTTTTTATAGCCAGTGTTGGTACTACCATTTTGTGACCAGCCAGTGTTTTTTACCAGCCAGTTGTGTCCACCAGTGTTGTGTACAACCCGGGTGTGTGTACCAGCCTGTTGGGTCCACCAGTGTTTGTACTACCAGTGTTGTGTACTAGCCGTTTGTGTACCACCATTTTTGTGTCCACCAGTGTTGTGTACCATCCAGTGTTGTGTACTAACCAGTGTTGTGTACCAGCCAGTGTTGTGTACCAGCCAGTGTTGTGTACTAGCCAGTGTTGTGTACCAGCCAGTGTTGTGTACTAGCCAGTGTTGTGTACTAGCCAGTGTTGTGTGCCAGCCAGTGTTGTGTGCCAGCGAGTGTTGTGTACTAGCCGGTGTTGTGTACCAGCCAGTGTTGTGTACCAGCCAGTGTTGTGTGCCAGCCAGTGTTGTGTACCAGCCAGTGTTGTGTACCAGCCAGTGTTGTGTGCCAGCCAGTGTTGTGTACTAGCCAGTGTTGTGTACTAGCCAGTGTTGTGTACTAGCCAGTGTTGTGTACCAGCCAGTGTTGTGTACCAGCCAGTGTTGTGTACCAGCCAGTGTTGTGTACCAGCCAGTGTTGTGTACCAGCCAGTGTTGCGTACCAGCCAGTGTTGTGTGCCAGCCAGTGTTGTGTACCAGCCAGTGTTGTGTACCAGCCAGTGTTGTGTACCAGCCAGTGTTGTGTACCAGCCAGTGTTGTGTGCCAGCCAGTGTTGTGTACCAGCCAGTGTTGTGTACCAGCCAGTGTTGTGTACCAGCCAGTGTTGTGTACCAGCCAGTGTTGTGTACTAGCCAGTGTTGTGTACCAGCCAGTGTTGTGTACCAGCCAGTGTTGTGTACTAGCCAGTGTTGTGTACTAGCCAGTGTTGTGTACCAGCCAGTGTTGTGTACCAGCCAGTGTTGTGTACCAGCCAGTGTTGTGTACTAGCCAGTGTTGTGTACTAGCCAGTGTTGTGTACCAGCCAGTGTTGTGTACCAGCCAGTGTTGTGTACTAGCCAGTGTTGTGTACCAGCCAGTATTGTGTACTAGCCAGTGTTGTGTACCAGCCAGTGTTGTGTACCAGCCAGTGTTGTGTACCAGCCAGTGTTGTGTACTAGCCAGTGTTGTGTACTAGCCAGTGTTGTGTACCAGCCAGTGTTGTGTACCAGCCAGTGTTGTGTACTAGCCAGTGTTGTGTACCAGCCAGTGTTGTGTACCAGCCAGTGTTGTGTACCAGCCAGTGTTGTGTACTAGCCAGTGTTGTGTACCAGCCAGTGTTGTGTACCAGCCAGTATTGTGTACTAGCCAGTGTTGTGTGCCAGCCAGTGTTGTGTACCAGCCAGTGTTTCTCTTCTTAAGAAGAGGAAGAGGAAGCCAGCGAAAGGTCTTAGTTATTTAACCAAAAGTTCCAGCTGGCTGGCCAATGTGAGTAGTGGAAAAACAGTCAGTGTGATCACCACCTGTACTCACCTAATTGTGGTTGCAGCGGTCGAGACTCAGCTCCTGGCCCCGCCTCTTCACTGATCCCTACTAGGTCCTCTCTCTGCTTCCAGAGCTATGTCATGCCTCGTCTTTAAGCTATGTATGGTTCCTGCCTCCATTACATCACTTGCTGGGCTATTCCGCTTCTTGACGTCTCTCTGACTGAAGAAATACTTCCTAACATTCCTTTGACTCATCTGAGTCTTCAACTTCCAATTGTGACCCCTTGTTTCTGTGTCACATCTCTGGAACATCCTGTCTCTGTCCACCTTATCTATTCCCCGTATTATTTTGTATGTCGTTATCATGTCTCCCTTGACCCCTTCTGTCCTCCAGTGTCGTCAGACCGATTTCCCTCAACCTTTCTTCATAGGACATACCCCTGAACTCCGGGACTAGTCTTTTTGCAAACCTTTGTACTTTCTCTAGTTTCTTGACGTGCTTGACCAGGTGTGAATTCCAAACAGGTGCTGCATACTCCAGTATGGGCCTGACGTACACGGTGTACAGTGTCTTGAACGATTCCTTACTAAGGTATAGGAACGCTATTCTCAGGTTTGCCAGGCACCCGTATGCTGCAGCAGTTATTTGGTTGATGTGTGCCTCCGGAGACATGCTCGTTGTTATACTCACCCCAAGATCTTTCTCCTTGAGTGAGGTTTGCAATCTTTGGCCACCTAGCCTTTACTCCGTCTGCGGTCTTCTTTGCCCTTCCCCAATCTTCGAGACATTGCATTTGGCGGGGTTGAATTCGAGAAGCCAGTTGCTGGACCACATTGTCCAGCCTGTCCAGGTCTCTTTGCAGTCCTGCCTCATCCTCATCCGATTTAATTCTTCTCATCAACTTCACGTCATCTGCGAACAGGGACACGTCAGAGTGTATTCCTTCCATCATGTCGTTCACTTATATCAAAAAAAGCACTGGTCCTAGGACCGACCCCTGTGGGACCCCGCTCGTAACAGGTGCCCACTGTGATACCTCATCACGTACCATGACTCGTTGTTGCCTCCCTCTCAGGTATTCTCTGATCCATTGCAGTGCCCTCCCTGTTGTATGTGCCTGATCCTCCAGCTTCTGCACTAATCTCCTGTGAGGAACTGTGTCGAAGGCCTTCCTGCAGTCCAGGAAAATACAATCAACCCCCCCCCTCTCTCTCGTGTCTTACTTCTGTTACCTTGTCATACAACTCCAGAAGGTTTGTGACACAGAATTTGCCTTCCATGAATCCGTGCTGGTTATCGTTTATAATCTTGTTTGGTTCCAGGTGATCCACCACTCTCCTCCATGACTTTGCGTACTATACACGTCAAAGACACAATGGTTTGTAGTTTAGTACCTTGTTTCTGTCTCCTTTCTGTATGATCACCACCTGTGATCACCACCTGTGATCACCACATGTGATCACCACCTGTGATCACCACCTGTGATCACCACCTGTGATCACCACATGTGATCACCACCTGTGATCACCACCTGTGATCACCACCTGTGATCACCACATTGATCACCACCTGTGATCACCACCTGTGATCACCACCTGTGATCACCACATGTGATCACCACCTGTGATCACCACCTGTGATCACCACCTGTGATCACCACCTGTGATCACCACCTGTGATCACCACCTGTGATCACCACCTGTGATCACCACCTGTGATCACCAAACCTGGGATCACCACCTGTGATCACCTCCTGTGACCACCTCCTGTGATCACCACCTGTGATCACCACCTGTGATCACCACCTGTGATCACCACCTGTGATCACCACCTGTGATCACCTCCTGTGATCACCTCCTGTGATCACCACCTGTGATAACCACCTGTGATCACCACCTGTGATCACCACATGTGATCACCACCTGTGATCACCACCTGTGATCACCACCTGTGATCACCACCTGTGATCACCACCTGTGATCACCACCTGTGATCACCTCCTGTGATCACCTCCTGTGATCACCACCTGTGATCACCACCTGTGATCACCACCTGTGATCACAACATGTGATCACCACCTGTGATCACCACCTGTGATCACCACCTGTGATCACCACCTGTGATCACCACCTGTGATCACCACCTGTGATCGCCACCTGTGATCACCACATGTGATCACCTGTGATCACCACCTGTGAAACACCACCTGTGATCACCACCTGTGATCACCACCTTTGATCACCAACATGTGATCACCCACCTGTGATCACCACCTGTGATCACCACCGGATCACCCACCTGTGATCACCACCTGTGATCACCACCTGTGATCACCTCCCCGTGATCACCACCTGTGATCACCACCTTGATCACCCCCTTGATCCCCAGTGATCACCCCCTTGATCACCACCCTGGATCACCCCTGTGATCACCACCTGGACACCCAATGTAACCCCCACCTGTTTAAACACCCCGTGACACCCCTGTGATAAACCCTGTGATCCCATGTGCACACTCCGGATCACCACTTGTCACCACCTGTGATCACCCCCTGTGATCCCCCCTTTGTCACCCTTGGGAACCCCCCCCATGTGATCACCACCCCCCCGGATCACCCTGTGTCACCCCCTTGATCCCACCTTGATCACCACCTGGATCACCACGTATCACCACATGGATCACCCCCTGTGACACCCCTGGATCACCACCGTATCCCACCTGTGACCCACCTGTGAATCACCCCCTTGACACCCCCTTGATCACCCAATGTGCCCACCACCGTGATCACCACCTTGACACCACCGTGATCACCATTTTATCACCACCTGTACACCCCAAAACCCTGTGATCCCCCCTTGTCACCACCTGGGCACCACTGTGACACCACAGGGATCACCACCTGGCCCACCTGTGACACCCACCTTGCACCACCTTGAAAGTAAAGGAAATTGGAAAAGGAAAGGATAAAATTAAAAGGAAATAAGGGGAAAGTGAAAAAGGTAAAGTGAAGAAGGGAATAAAGTGAAGGAAAATAAAAAGTAAGAAGAAAGTAAAAGTAAAAGGGTTAAAAGTAAAAAGGGATAAAAATAAGAGGGAATAAAAGTAAAGGAAATGAATTAAGGAAAATGAAGAAAAGGAAAGAAAAGTAAAAAGAGTAAGAAAAGAGAAAGTGAATAAGGAAAAAGGAATAAAAGGGAAAATTGAAAAAAGGAAGGAAAAATAAAAGGGAGAAATGGAAAAGGAAGTAAAAATAAGGAAAAGTAAAAGTAATAAAATTTGAAAGTAAAAATAAAGGAAAAGGGTTTAAGGTGAGAAAAGTAAAAATAGGGAGAAAGTAAGAAGTAAAAGAAGAAGAAGTAAGAGAGAAAATTAAGAAAAAAGAGGGGAAAGTAAAAAGGGGAAAAAAGAGAGAAGTAAGAAAAAAGAAATTAAAGTGAGAGAGAAGTAAAAAAAGGGAAAGAGGAAAGAAGTAAGAGAAGAAGTAAGGTAAGAGGAGAAGTAAAAAAGTAAGAGGGGGGAAGTAAAAAAGTAAAGAGAAGAAGTAAAATAAGAGAGAAAAATAAGAAAGTAAGAGAGAAAATAAAAAGAAGAGAGGATAAAAAAGTAAAGAAAATAAAATAAGAGAGAAATAAGAAGTGAGAGAGAAAAAAAGTAAGAGAGGGAGAAGAAAAAGAGAGAAAAATTTAAGAATAAGAGAATAAGAATAAGAGAGAGAATAAAAAGTAAGAGGGGATAAGAATAAGAGAAGAAAAAAGTAAGGGAGAGAAAAAGGAAAAGAGGGGGAAAAAAAGGAAAGGAGAAGTAAAAAGTAAGAAGGAAGTAAAAAGTAAAGGAGGGGTAAAATAAAAGGAAAGGGAAAGAAGTAAAGGGGGGGGGAAAAGAAGAAGAAGAGAGAAGTAAAAGTAAAGAAAAAAGAATAAAAAAGAAAAGAGAGAGAGAAGAAGAAAAGAGAGAGATGAAAAAAAAGGGGAAGAATAAAATAAGAGAGAAAGAGTAAAAGAAGAAAGAAGAGTAAGAATAAGAAGGGGAGAAAGAAATAAGAGAGAGAGAAGTAAAAGTAAGAGAGAGAATAAGAAGAAAGAAGGAAAAAAGAAAGAGAGAGGGAAAAGAAGTAAGAGAAGAATAAAAGTAAAGAGAGAAGAAAGAAGAAGAGAAAATAAGAAGTAAGAGAGAAAAGAAAGAAGTAAGAGAGGGGAGTAAGAATAAGAGAGAGAATAAGAAGAAAAAAGAGAGGAGAAAAGAAAGAGAGAGAAGTAAGAAGAAGAGGAAAAGAAAGAAGTAAGAGAGAAAAGAAAGAAGTAAGGAGAAAGTAAGAAAAAGTAAGAGAGGAAGTAAGAAGTAAAGAGAGAATAAAAAAGAGAAGAAGTAAAAAAAAGAGGAAAGTAAAAGTAAGAGAGAAGTAAGAAAAAGAGAGAAAAGAAGTAAGAGAGAGAAGAAAAAGAAGAGGGGAAGAAAAAATAAAGAGAGAAAGTAAGAAGTAAGAGAGGGAAGTAAGAATAAGAGAGAGAGAATAAGAAGTAAAGAGAGAAGTTAAGAAAAAAAGAGAGAGAAGTAAAAAGTAAGAAGAGAGAAGTAAGAATAAAGGAGAGAGAAGTAAGAAGTAAAAAGAGAGAAGAAGAAGTAAGAGAGAAATAAAATAAAGGGGGATAAGAAGTAAGAGAAAAAAAGTAAAAAGTAAAAGGAGAAGTAAAAGTAAAGAAAAGAGTAAAGAGGAGAAGTAAAAGTAGGAGAAGAATAAAAAGTAAAGAGAAAGTTAGAAGTAAGAGAGGGGAATAAGAAGAAAGAGAGAAAAATAAGAAAAAGGAGGTTAAAGTAAGAGAAGAAAAAGAATAAAGAGAAAGAAAAAGTAAGAAGGAATAAGAAGAAAGGAAGAGAAGAAGAAGTAAAAGAGAAGAAAAAAGAAAAAAAGGGAGTAAGAAGTAAGAGAAAGAAGTAAGGAAGTAAGAAAAGGAGTAAGAATAAGAGAAAGAAGAAGTAAAGGGGGAGTAAAAGTAAAGAAAGAAGTAAAAGTAAGAGAAAAAGGGAAAGAAAAAGGAAGAATAAAAGAGAGAGAATAAAAGTAAAAAGGAAAAGAAAGAAGTAAGAGAGAGAATAAGAAGAAAGAGAGAGAAGAAGAAAGTAAGAAAGAAGTAAAAGAAAGAGAGAAAAGTGAAGTAAGAGAGGGGAGTAGAAGTAAAGGAAGAAGAAAGAAGTAAAGAGAGGAGAAGAAGTAAGAGAGAAGAAAGAATAAGGAAAAGGGAAAGAATTTTAAAGAAGAAGTAAGAAGAAAGAGGGGGAAAAAGTAAAATAAGAGAGAAAGTAAAAGAAGAGAAGGAGAAGAAGAAAGAGAAAGAAATAAAAGAAAGAGAGGGAGTAAAAGTAAGAAAGGATAAGAAGAAAAGGGGGAAGAATAAGAAGAAGAAGGGAGTAAAATAAGAAGAAGAGAAGTAAAAGTAAAAAGGGGATAGTAAGAAGTAAAGAGGAGGAGTAAAAAGTAAGAGAAGGAGTAAAAGAAAGAGGGGGAGTAAGAAGTAAAAGAGAGAAGTAAAAGTAAGGAAAAGAAAGAAAAGAAGAAAGAAAGGAAAAAAAGGGAAAGAGAGATAAAAAAGAGAGAAGTGAGTAAGAGAGAAAGTAAGAAGAAAGAGAGAGAAAAAAGAAGTAAAAAAGAAAAATAAGAATAAAAGGGGAAAAGTAAGAATAAGAGAAGAAGAAGAAGTAAAGAGAAAAAGTAAGAGTAAGAGGAGAATAAGAAGTAAGAAGAGAAAAGAAGAAAGAAGAAATAAGAAGTAAGGGAAATAGAATAAAAAAAGAAGTAAGAATAAGAGAGAGAAAAAGAAGTAAAGAGAGAGTAAGATTAAAGAAAGAATAAGAATAAGAGAGAAAGTAAAAAGTAAGAGAGAGAGAGTAAGAAGTAAAGAAGAAGTAAAAGTAAAGAGAGAAGTAAGAAGTAAGAGAAATAAGAAGTAAGAGAAGAAGTAAGAAGTAAGAAGAGAAGTAAGAATAAGAGAAGAGAAGTAAAAAAAAAAGGAAATAAAATAAGAGAGAAAAGTAAAAAGAAAGGAGAATAAGAAGTAAGAAAGGAGTAAGAAAAAGAGAGAGAATAAAATAAGAGAGAAAAAGAATAAGAGAGAGAATAAAAGTAAGAGAGAATAAGAAGTAAAGGGTAAAAAAAAGGAATAAGAAGTAAGAAGAGAAGTGAATAAAAGAAATAAAATAAGAGAAGAAGTAAGAAGAAAGAGAGAGAAGTAAGAAGTAAAAGAAAATAAAAAAAGAGAGAGGGGTAAAGTAAGAGAGAGAAGTAAGAAGTAAGAGGAGAAGTAAGAAGTAAGAGAGAGAAGTAAAAAGAAGAGAGTGAGTAAGAATAAGGAGAGGGGATAAGAAGTAAGAGGAGAGAAGTAAGAAGTAAGAGAGGGAGTAAGAAGTAAGAGAGAGGAGTAAGAAAGTAAGAGAGAGGAGTAAGAAGTAAAGAGAGAAGTAAGAAGTAAGAGAGAGAAGTAAGAAGTAAGAGAAGGAAGTAAGAAGTAAGAGAGAGAAGTTAAGAAGTAAAGAGGGGAGAAAGAAGTAAGAGAGAGAAGTAAGAAGTAAGAGAGAGAAGTAAGAAGTAAGAGAGAGGAGTAAGAAGTAAGAGAGAGAAGTAAGAAGTAAGAGAGAGGAGTAAGAAGTAAGAGAGAGAGAAGTAAGAAGTAAGAGAGAGAAGTAAGAAGTAAGAGAGAGAAGTAAGAAGTAAGAGAGAGAAGTAAGAAGTAAGAGAGAGGAGTAAGAAGTAAGAGAGAGAAGTAAGAAGTAAGAGAGAGAAGTAAGAAGTAAGAGAGAGAAGTAAGAAGTAAGAGAGAGAAGTAAGAAGTAAGAGAGAGAAGTAAGAAAGAGAGAAGTAAGAAGTAAGAGAGAGAAGTAAGAAGTAAGAGAGAGAAGTAAGAAGTAAGAGAGAGAAGTAAGAAGTAAGAAGAACCTCCGTCAGTCTCCACTTCTTACAGTTTAACATCTTTGGTGGGATGCTAAATTGTCTTCCAAGATCAATAATGGAGGAGAACGTGGGAGAACGTGGGAGAATGTGGGAGAACGTGGGAGAACGTAAGAGAGCATGGCAGAACGTGGGAGAACGTGGGAGAGCATGGCAGAACGTGGGAAAGCATGGGAGAATGTGGGAGAGCGTGGGAGAATGTGGGAGACCGTTGGAGAATGTGGGAGAGCGTTGGAGAATGTGGGAGACCGTTGGAGAATGTGGGAGAGCGTGGGAGAATGTGGGAGACCGTTGGAGAATGTGGGAGAGCGTTGGAGAATGTGGGAGAGCGTGGGAGAATGTGGGAGAGCATTGGAGAATCTGGGAGAGCGTTGGAGAATGTGGGAGAACGTGGGAGAATGTGGGAGAGCGTTGGAGAATGTGGGAGAGCTTTGGAGAATGTGGGAGAGCGTTGGAGAATGTAGGAGAGCGTTGGAGAATGTGGGAGAGCGTGCGAGAATGTGGGAGAGCGTTGGAGAATGTGGGAGAGCGTTGGAGAATGTGGGAGAGCGTGCGAGAATGTGGAGAGCGTTGGAGAATGTTGGAAAGCGTTTTGAGAATGTGGGAGAGAGCGTTGGAGAATGTGGGAGAGCGTTGGAGAATGTGGGAGAGCGTGCGAGAATGTGGGAGAGCGTTGGAGAATGTTGGAAAGCGTTGGAGAATGTGGGAGAGCGTTGGAGAATGTGGGAGAGCGTTGGAGAATGTGGGAGAGCGTTGGAGAATGTGGGAGAGCGTTGGAGAATGTGGGAGAGCGTGGGGAATGTGGGAGAGCGTTGGAGAATGTGGGAGAGCGTTGGAGAATGTGGGAGAGCGTTGGAGAATGTGGGAGAGCGTGGGAGAATGTGCGAAAGCATTGGAGAATGTGAGAGAACATTGGAGAATGTGGGAGAGCGTGGGAGAATGTGGGAGAGCGTTGGAGAAATGTGGGAGAGCGTGCGAGAATGTGGGAGAGCGTTGGAGAATGTGGGAGACGTGGGAGAATGTGGGAGAGCGTGGGAGAAATGTGGGAGAGCGTGGGAGAATGTGGGAGAGCGTGGGAGAATGTGAGGTCTCCCCCTTTCCCCAAAAATAATACCGCCCCAAAGGGGAAACCCTCCTTAAAAACCTCCTCAAAAACCCTAGAGTGCCCCCAAAACCTAGAATTCCAAAATTGAAACCTAAATTAACCCTTTAAATGTTCCTTTAAAATTTAACCTGGGAATTAACCCTTTAAATTTAACTTAAATTAAACCTTAGAAATTCATGGAAACCCTCCCTTGGAAAAAGGGGGAGCCGGGGGAAAGGGGAACCTTTTGGGGGGCCTTTAAAATTAACCTAGGAAATTTAAGAACCTTTAGATTTTTAAACCTCCCAAAATTAGAGTTTTGGGAAATTGGGAGAACGTTAAATTGGGGGAACTCCAAAGGGAACCTTAAAATTTAAAACCCTTTGAAAGGGGGAAACGTTAAATTATCCTTAAAAGGGGAACCCCCCCAGAATTTTGGGAAGCGTTTGGAAATTTGGGGAACCCCCTTAAATGGGGGCCCCCCGGGGAATTGGGAACCTTAAATTGGGGGATCCTAAAGGGGGAACTTAAAGGGGAACCCAAATAAACCCCCTAGAATTAGAGCGTCCCCATTAGGCCCCTAATGTAAACCCTAGAATTCCCCCCGAAACCTTAGAATTTAAAAACCCTTAGATATGGGAGACCCTAAAATTAAAACCCCTTGGGAAAAGTAAAACCTTCAAATAACTTAAAATGTAGACCCTAGAAGTAAAACCTAAAGAAATTACCTAAAATGTAACCTAAATTTAATCCCCAAGCCCTTTTCCCCAAGATACCTCCCTCCCCCAAATCCTCCCCATGTTTGTTCCCATGATCCCTCCCCATGATCCCCCTTGATACCCCCCCAGGGATCCCCCCATGATCCTTCCCCATATCCCCCCCATGATACCTCCCCAGGGAACCCCCTCCCCCCATGAACCCCCATGAACCCCCCCATTTTCCCCCCCATGATCCTCCCCAAATCCCCCCAGAAAACCCCTTTTTTGATCCCCCCCCTAATATACCCCCCATACCCCCCCAATGATACCCCCCCATATACCCCCTTTTTTAAACCTCCCCCCCTTTATACCTCCCCATGTTTCCTCCCCATTTTACCCCCCCAATGATCCCCTCCCCAGGGATACCCCCCAAGCCTCCCCATGATACCCCCCCAAAGAAACCTCCCCATTTTCCTCCCCATGATCCCCCCCATGTTTCCCCCCCCTTCCCCATGATACCTCCCCATGATCCTCCCCATGATTTTCCCCCATAATACCCCCCCATGATCCCCCCAAAATCCCTTTCCCCAGGATCTCCCCAGAAAACCTTTCCCCATGATGCCCCCCATGATCCCTTTCCCCCATGATACCCCCCCCAAGATCCCCTCCCCATGAAACCCCCCCCCAAATGATCCCCCTAAAAAACCCTTTCCCCCTTTATACCTCCCCATAAAAACTCCCCATAAACCCCCTTAATGATCCCCCCCCTTGTTACCCCCCCCAGATCCCCGGGTCCCCATGATCCCCCCCCAGAACCCCCTCCCCCCCTGATCCCTTCCCATGAAAAACCCCCAAATACCTCCCCATGATACCTCCCCATATCCCCCCTCCCCCTAAACCCCCCAAAAAGCCCCCCTCTTATACCTTCCTTTTGTACCTCCCCCAATCCCTTTCCCATGATCCTCCCCCATATCCCCCCCATATACCCCCCAATGATCCCCCCCAAAAAAAACCCTCCCCATGATCCCCTCCCTTAAAATGATACCCCCCATAACCCCCAAAACCTCCCCCATAAACCCCCCATGAAAACCCCTAAATTAAAAGGGAATTTCCCCCATAACCTTTTCCCCAATATACCTCCCAAAATCCCCCCGGGATACCTCCCCTTTATACCTCCCCTTTAACCCTTTTCCCTAAAACCCCCCATGATGCCTCCCCCTTTGATACCTCCCATGTCCCCCCTCCCCCCATGATGCCCCCCCAGATACCCCCCCTTGAAACCTCCCCATGAAAACCCCCCCCAGATCCCCTTTCCCCCCTTATCCTTCCTCCCCATGAAACCCCCCCATGTTTAATTCCCCTTTAATACCCCCCAGATCCCTTTAAAAGATACTTCCCCTTAAAAACCCAAAACCCCCTTAAAATACCTCCCCATGATCCCCTTCCCCCCATTACCTTTCCCCATGATCCCCCCCCCAAATGATACCTCCCCCATATAAACCCCCCATGATACCCCCCATGATGCCTCCCCATGAAGGTCCCCCTGATCCCCCCCCCAAATTTTACCTCCCCATGAAAACCACCCCATTATCCCCCCATGAAACCTCCCCAATCCTTTTTCCCCCATGATCCCTTCCCCATATCCTCCCCAGGAACCCCCCATGATCCCTTTCCCCCATAAACCCCCCCCAATGATACCCCCCCCATGATCCCTTTTCCCATGATCCTCCCTAAAAATTTCCCCCATGATCCCCCCGAAACCCCCCCAATGATCCCTCCCCATGATCCCTTTTTAACCCCCATAAAAACCTCCCCAGGATCCTCCCCAAAAATCCCCATCCCCATAAAACCCCCCAGATACCCCCCATGATACCCCCCCCTTTGAAAACCTCCCCATGGAACCCCCCCATACCTCCCCATATCCCTTTCCTAGGGTACCTCCCCACATCCCCCAATGTCCCTTCCCCATGAAAACCCCCCCATGAAAACCTCCCCCATGAAAACCCCCCCCCATGAACCCCCCCTTTGATACCCCCTAAACCACCCCAAAAAACCCCCCCTCCCCATTATACCCACCGATCCCTTCCCCATGATCCCCTCCCCATAAACCCTTTCCCCATGTTCCCCCCTTTGATACCTCCCCATGATATCCCCCATGAACCCCCCAGGGATACCTCCCCAGGGAATCCCTTTCCCCAAAACCCTTTCCCATATACCCCCCCCTGATCCTCCCCATAAATACCTCCCCTGATCCTCCCCAGAAAACCTCCCCTTAAACCTCCTCTTTATTCCCCAAAACCCCCATATCCCTTTCCCCTTTAAAACCCCCCCTGACCCCCCCCCCAAATTTTATACCCCCCAATGAAACCTCCCCCCATAAAACCCCCCCCATAAACCCCCCCCAAGATACCTCCCCATTATAACCCCCCCCATGATACCCCCCCATAAATACCCCCTCCATGATCCCCCCCCATGATACCCCCCAATGATACCCCCCAAATTCCTCCCCAGGGATACCCCCCCATGATACCTCCCCATGATACCTCCCCTTATACCTCCCCATGATCCCTCCCCCATAAACCTCCCCATGATACCTCCCCATAAACCTCCCTAATCCCTCCCCATGAACCTCCCCATGATACCTCCCCATGATACCCCCCCCTATACCCCCAAAGGGATCCCCCCATGATATTTTCCCAAATTATACCTCCCCATGATCCCTTTCCCCCCCATGATCCCTCCCCATAACCCCTTTCCCCAAAATACCTCCCCTTTGAACCTCCCCAAAAAACCTCCCCATGTTTACCTCCCCCAATAAAACCCTCCCCATAAATTACACCCCCCCTTGTTTACCTCCCCATGTTACCTCCCCTTTAACCTTTCCCTGATACCTCCCCATGAAAATCCTCCCCATATACCCCCCCAAAGATCCCCCCCTTTCCCCCCCAATGAAACCCTCCCCATGAAACCTCCATGAACCCCCCCCTTTATACCTCCCCATAAAAACCCCCCATGATACCCCCAGATTTTCCCCCCATGATACCCCCCCAAAAGATACCCCCCCAAAGAAACCTCCCCAAAAACCCTTTCCCATGATTACCTCCCCATATCCCCCATGATCCCTTTCCCCCATGAACCTCCCCATGATACCTCCCCAGGGATCCCCCTTTTTCCCCCCATGAACCTCCCCATGTTTCCCTCCTCCCCATGATACCTCCCCATGATAAACCCCCCCTGATCCCTTTCCCCTTTAAAACCTTTCCCAAATAAAAACCCCCCCATGATACCCCCCCAATGAAACCCCCCTTAAAAACCTTTCCCCATGATCCCCCCCCATGATCCTTCCCAGGGTACCTCCCCTAAAATTACCTCCCCATGATACCCCCCCAGGGATACCTCCCCAGTTTCCCCCAATGATCCTCCCAGGATACCCCCCATGATACCTCCCCAGAAAACCTTCCCCATGATACCCCCCCATGATACCTCCCCATGATACCCCCCCCATGATCCCTTTCCCCATAATACCCCCCCTTGAACCTCCCCAAAAAACCTCCCCATGATACCCCCCATGATACCCCCCCAAAGATACCTCCCCATGAAAACCCTTCCCCTGATACCTTCCCCCCCATGAAACCCCTCCCTGTTTACCCCCCATGAACCTCCCCCCCTTTTTGATAACCTCCCCATGATAACCCCCCATAAAATTTAACCTCCCCATAACCCCCCCTTTCCCCCGTATACCCCCCCATAATCCCCCCCCTTATACCTCCCCCCCAATGATCCCCTTCCCATGATACCCCCCCCATATACCCCCCAAATAAATCCCCTCCCCATGAACCTCCCCATGATACCCCCCCATGATCCCCCCTTTTCCCCCCTTTAAATACCTCCCCTGAAACCCCCCCATGATACCTCCCAAAAACCCTTTCCTCATGATCCCTTCCCCATAACCTCCCCTGTCCCTTTCCCATGATACCTCCCCATATACCTCCCCATAAATACCCCCCCCCATGATCCCTTCCCCTGATACCTCCCCAAAACCTCCCAAAACCCCCCATATACCTCCCCATGATCCCCCCCCCAAAGGATACCCCCCCCCATGATACCCCCCTTTAACCTCCCCTAAATTACCTCCCCTGATACCCCCCAAAACCCAGGGTACCTCCCCTTGATCCTCCCCATGTTTACCTCCCCATGATCCCCCCCCCTGATACCCCCCCAAATGATCCTTTCCCCATGATACCTCCCCAAAAAACCTCCCCATGTACCCCCCCTTCCCCCGAAACCTCCCCATGATACCCCCCATGATCCCCCCCAAAGAAACCCCCCCTTCCCCTGATACCCCCCAGTTTACCCCCCATGAAAACCCTCCCCATGAAAAAAACCTCCCCAGATCCCCCCCCAAAAAACCTCCCCTTGATATTTTCCCATGATACCCCCATGATACCACCCCATATAAATCCCCCATGTTACCCCCCATGATCCCCCCCTTCCCCCAAAAAACCTCCCCATGATCCTCCCCCCCCATATACCCCCCCCATAAATACCCCCCCCCTGATACCCCCCCCATGATCCCTTTCCCCAAAGTTTCCTCCCATGATTTTTCCCAAAAAAGTAAACCCCCAAAATGATTATAAAAGGGGAACCCCCCCAAGGGAACCCTTTCCCAAACCATAAATTTGATACGTAACCCCCATAAACCCCCCCGGGGGGGAACCCCCCAACCTTTTTGAAAAGGGGAAAAATACCTGGGGGAAAACCCCCCGGGGAAAAATTATTGTTTGTACCCCCCTTGTACCTTCCCATGAAAAAACCCCCCCGGTTCCCCCCATGATACCTCCCCTTCCCCCCTTCCCCCCCTCCATATACCACCCCTTCCTCCCCTTCTCCCCTCCTCCCATTTCCTCCCCATATCCTCCCCTTTCTCCCCAAAAACCTCCCCTTCCTCCCCTTTCTCTCCCCCTTCCTCCCCTTCCCTCCCTTCCTCCCCTAACCCCCCCTTCCTCCCCTTCCCCCCTTTCTCCCCTTCCATCCCCTGCCCCCCCCCGGGGGGGTTCTCCCCTCCTCCCCTTCCTTTTTCCCCTTTCCTCCCCTTCTCCCCTCCTTTCCCCTTCCCCCCCCTTTCTCCCCTTCCACCCCCCTTCCTCCCAAATTTTTTTCCTTCTTTAAAAAATTTCCTCCCTTTTCCCTTCCCAAAAATTTGGTCTCCCACCCACCCCAAAACCCCCCTTTTAAAATTCTGTCTTTATATTTTTTTCCCCTTTCCTGGCCTTTTCCCTCTCCCCTTCCCTTTTCCCCTTTCCCCTCTCTCTCTCTCTTTTCTCTCTCTTCTCTCCTCCTTCTCTCTCCCCTTTCTCTTTTTCCCTCTCTCTCTCCTCTCTCCCCTCTCCTCTTCTCCCCTCTCCCTCTCTCTCTCCCTCTCCTTCCCCTCTCTCCCCTCTCCCCCCTTTTCTCCCTCTCTCCCCCTCCCCTCTCCTCTTTTCTCCCTTTTCCCCCTCTTTTCCTTCCCCTCTCCCCTCCCCTTCCCCCCCTCTCTCTCCCCTTTCTCTCTCTCTCTCTCCTCTCTTTTCCTCCCCCTCTCTCCCCCCTTTTCTCCCCCTTCCCCATCTCTCTTCTCTCCCCCCTCCTCTCTCCCCTTTTCTCCTCCCCCTCCCTCCTCCCCCTCTCTCTCTCTCCTCTCTCTCCTCCTTCTCCCTCTCATCCCCTCTCCCCTCCCTATCTCTCTCTCTTTCTCCCCCCTCTCTCTCTCTCTCTCTCCCTTTTCTTCTCCCTCCCCCTCTCCCCTCCCTCCCCCTCTTCTCTCTCTCTCCCCCTCCTCTCTCTCTCCTCTCTCCCTCTCTCCTCCCCCTCTCTCTTTTCCCTTTTCCCCTTCTCCCTCCCCTCTCCCTTTTTCTCTCCCCCCCCTCTCTCTCTCCCTCTCCCCCTCTCCTCTCTCTCTCCCCCCTTCTCTTCTCTCTCTCTTTTCCTCCCTCTCTTCTCTCTCCCTCTCTCCCCCCCCATCACCCCCTCCCTCCCCTCTCTCTCTCCCCCTCTCTCTCTCTCCTCTCTCTCTCCCCTTCTCCCTCTCTCCCCCCTCTCCTCCCCCCTCTCCTCTTCCCTTCCTCCCCCTCTCCTTCCCCCACTCCCCTCCCCCTCTCCCCTTCCCTCTCTCTCTTCCCTCTCCTCCTCTCTCCCTCTCTCTCCCTCTCCTCTCTCCTCTCCCCTCTTTTCTCCTCTCCCCTCTCCCTCCCCTCCTCCCTCCCCCTCTCTTTCCCTCTCTCTCCCCCTCTCCCCTCTTTTCCTTTTTCTCTCTCATTTTCCTCCACCTCTCTCCCCCCTTCTTCCCCTCTCTCTCTCTCTCTCCCCCTTTTCCCCTCTTCTCTTTCTCCCCCTTCCTCTCTCCCCCTCTCTCCTCCCCTACTCCCCTCTCCCCTTTTCTCCTCTCTCCCCCTTTTCTCTCCTCCCTCTCTCTCCACTTTTTCCCCTCTCTCTCATCTCCCCTCTCTTCCCTCTCTTATCCCCCTTCCTCCTCTCTCCCCCCTCTCCCCCCTTTCCTCTCTCTCCCTCTCTCTTCCCCCTCTCCTCCCCTCTCTTCCTCTCCCTCTCCCCCTCCTCCTCTCTCTCTCTCTCTCTCTCTCTCCCCCCGCTCCTCCCCTACTCTTTTTCCCCTTTTTCCCCCTCCCTCTCTCTTTTTAATATCTATCTATCTTCTCCCCTCTCTCACCCTCTCCCCTCTTTTCTCTCTCTCTCTTTTCTCCCTTCTCTCCCTCTCTCTCTTTTCTTTTCCCCCCTCTCTCTCCTCCCTCTTCTCTCCCCTTCTTTTCCCCTCTCTTCCCCCCTCTCCCCCTCTCTCCTCTTCTCTCTCTCTCTTTTCCTTTTTCCTATCTCCTCCCTCTCTCTCCCCCTTCTCTCTCTCTCCTCCCTCCTCTTTCTTCCTCTCTCCCTCTCCCCTCTCTCTCTCTCTCTCTCTCTCCCCCTCTCCTCCCCCTTTTCCCCTTTTTCTCTCCCCTCCCCTCCTCTCCTCTCTCTCCCCCCTCTCCTCTCTCCCTCTCCCTCCTCTCCTCTCTCCCCTCTCTCTAACTCTTTTCTCCCTCCTCCCTCCTATCCTCTCCCTCCCCTCCCCCTCTTCTCCCTCTCCTCTCTCTCCCTCCCCCCTCTTTTTCTTTTCCCTTTTCCCCTTTCCTCCCCCCCTCTCTCCCCTCCTCTTCCCCCCCTCTCTCCTCTCTCTCTCCTCTTCTCCCTCCCCTCTCCCCTCCCCCCTCCCCTCCCCTCTCTCTCCCTCCCCTCTCCCTCTCTCTCTCTCCCCCCCTTCTCCCCTCCCCCCCTTCTCCCCTTCTCTCTTCTCTCCCTCTCCCCTTTTTCCCCTCTCCCCCCTCCCTCTCCCCCTCTCTCTCCTCCTCTCTTTTCCTCTCCCCCCTCCCCTCTCCTCTCTCCTTCCCCCTTCTTTTCCCCCCTCTTCCTCTCTCTAACCCTCATCTCTCTTTTCCCCTCCTTTCTCCCCTTTCCTCTCCGCTCTCTCTCCCCCTTTCCCCTTTCCTCCCCTTATCTCTCTCCTCTCTCCCCTCCCCCTCTCTCCTCCCCTTTCCTCTCTCTCTCTCTCCCTCTCTCTTCTCCCCCCTTCCCTCCCCCTTTCCCCTCTCTTCCCCTCTCTCTCTCCTCCCTCTCTCCCCTCTTCTTTTCCCTTTTAAACTCTCCCTCTCTCCTCTCTCTCCCCTCCTCCTCCCCTTTTCCCCCGCTTCTCTCCTCTCCTCTCCTTTACCCTCTCTTTTTTCTCCTCTCTTTTTTTTTTTTTTAAAACCGGGTTTGAAAAGGGTTATGGATCCCTAGCTTTATTGACGTTTAAACGGGTTTTAAGGATTCCTAACTTTATTGGAAACCCCCTAAGAGCGTTCCTACATACTTATTTGAAAAAATTTTTTTTGGGTTAGAACATACAAGGGGGAACGGGAATGAATTTTGGAGCCATCTGGGGCCAACCTTTTTCCATTTGATCAACTGTTTTTATCCGTTGCCATCTTTAAAATGCTGACAAAGTTTCCATCCCTTTTATTCTTTCCGGGGTAGCTGATCCCCAAAGGAGTGATTCTGGAAAAGGGGTACGCCAAGTGAAGTTCGGGCGGGCTGCCCGTCCTTGGGGCATAAAAGCTTTTTCCCCACGCTGTCCTCGAAGTGGGTTTTAAAATGTGGTTAAAATTTTTACAATATTGGCCTTGTACATAGCAGTAAGGCCACCCAAATCCCTCCTATGTTGAAAACCCCTGGGAAAAAACAAGATCTATCCAGGATGGGTCCATGCGAAGATGAGACCTTGCTCTGTTTTTCTACTCTGTCAAGCATCGCAGAGAGAGGGGGGCAGCAAACCAAAAAATGGAGCATACCAAGGGGGAGAGCGACTTTGCCTCTACGGATCTGGGAAAACCCCCACGCAACAATGCGAGAACGGCAAGGCGGAAAACTTCCTGGGGCCTTTTTTGCAAAAATTTACAACAAGGGTTTTTCATTGGGTTTTTTGGATCAAATTTTTACCCCCAAAGGAAAAATCAACTTCCTTTTCCAGTGCCAACATCCTCCCCTTTTCCAAAAAACGCACCACATTACCCCAAAGGGCCAAGAGACGATCATCATTTTTCGTTTTTCCAGGGCAAATGTTTTCTTGCCATCATTTCCCCAACTGATAAAGCTCCGGGTGGTGATTGATGTACCTTTAAACACTTTGGGAATTTTTTTTTTTTTGGATTTAATGAATGTCCTGTACTCCGTCGCATACATGGGGATTCTGGGATGAATGAAGAAGGGCCCTTGAAATAACAATTTCCCAAAAAAATGGTCCCAGCAGCTTCCCCCTTTTGGGGAAAACTTTTCCCCCCCAGGATTTTTTGCTGATTTCCCTTCCCCTTTGAGAACCCACACTTTTGAGTTTTCCATTAAGGTATCACTAGAACATAGGTAACCTGCAATTTCCCCTTCTTAATTTTGGGTAAGAGGGGCCCCGGTCCACAACCCCCGGGCGAAAGCGCCACAATGTCCATTTCAAACCCCACAGCTGACTTTGGGAAATTTTTTCCAAATGATTTTGCCACTTTTGGAGAGGTTAACAAACAAACACAGCAAGTAACCCCTTTTCCCGAAGCCTTTTTTGGGCGATCAAAAAAGTAGTTAGTGGTAGTCTAAAAACCTGAAAATTTTTTTGAATTATTGTCCCAAGAACTTTTCCATGGGTTTACCCAAAGACACTGGGCCGTAATTCTGATTTCTGCTCTCCTCTTTTTTTGGAACAGGGGCCTACCCGCCTCTTTTTCCCAAAAGAGGGCCAAAATTTTCACTGTACTAGGGATGCCCGAAAGATCGGGGTTAAAAGGGGGGGTGCTACTGGTCTGCACATCTTCCCCAAAAATCTAGGCTCAACTTGTCTGGGCCCCCCAGCCTTTTTTTTGGGCAATGATTTAAGAAGGAAATGCACCTCCTCCTCCTTAAATTTTCACCACTGACGTTTTGACCAGTTCTTTTCAGCTACCCAAGGGGGGTCCCTTTCGGATCAGGGAAATTGCTTTTGGTAAACAAAGTGTTCACAAAGAGGCCGCCTTTCTTGACTTTCTAGAGAGGTGGTCCCCCCCCTTCGATTTAGAGGTGGAATAATTCACACAGAAAACCTGTCCCTTGACCAGGGGCCACCAGGTTTTGGACCAACCCCCACCTATCTACTTTTTTTTTAGTGTCCACCTCCCATTTAGCAATGGCCCCCCTTTTTTAAAAAACACCCAATATGCCTACCCGGGTTGTCTGTGCAAGTTCCTGGGTTTTAAGGGGGTAGGATTTCCCTTTTTACCTTTTGGGCCCTGCCCTTTTACTAAGATAGCAGCCTCTCTACAACAAACCCAAAACCAAAGGGTGATCTGTAGGCTTTTGCCATATTGCCGGGGAGGAATGTGTTTTTTGTTGTAGTTAAGGGTGTGTCCCCGTGAAGGCTTTCAAATTGGTTGTCCCAAAATCCCCTTGGGAAAAGCATTCCAATCGGTTTGGGGGCAGCTCAAGCAAAGGGCTGGCCCCTTACCTCTTTCCCATAGCCAGGGTTTTGCGGTTTGGGCTCCTCAAACCCCCGTTTGTTGGGAAAAATTTAAAGTGTCAAAAACGCCTTGTGGGCAGAAAGATCCAACACAACCGAGGGTTTACCAATGACAAAACCCTTTTGCCAGATCACTCACTAAATGGTCAAGGGGGGCCAGAGATATGAATTAAAGGGGAAAACAACCCAAAATTTTTTCATGCAAACAAATGCAAGAAAAGGGCATCAAATCCCTCTGTAAAAAGGTTGGGTTTAGGTCACCAACAATTATAATAAAAGTTTACAGTTGTGGTTTTTAAACGAAGGGAGTCAATAAATTTTCCCTTAGAATTGATAGGGTTTGCATGTTTCCCCTGAGGTCTGTACAATTTCACATGCCCAGAAAAAGGTTTCTAATGTTTTTCACAGAGCTTGAAAACATCAATTTTAAATTGTAGGGGGGCAAATCCCAAGTCTGGGCCAAAGAACACTTTTTTGAGAACACACACAACACCCACCTCCTTGCCCTTTCCTGTCTCTTCTCATCCATGAGGTTTTATCCAGAAATTTTTTTGCAAAAAATTTTTTGGGGTCCCCGCATCCCAAAAAATGTTTCAAACAACAGCAAACATGTCCCCCGGGCGTCGAGTGTTCACAAACAAAGTGTGAGCCTCCAACATTATTAAAAGAAAACCCCCAATGTTTGGGGCCCCCAGGATGCTGATAGACTTTCTTTCCCCATGAAGAAATGGTCAGCTTGAGGGGGTGGGGGGGTAGGGAATGAAGGGGGCCTGCCCCTTTAGGGGATAGGGGACGAGGGAAACCCGCCCGGGGTGTAGGGCCCGTGGGCTTTTAAAAGGCACAATCCCACCGCGGGGTGGGTAAAGGGGTAGCTAATTTGGGTACGTGTGGGGAGTGTTCACCAATTCCCAAAATCCTCGGTTTGTTCTAGAACCCGGGCTCTAAACAGGTGGGCCCCGTCTGTCAATTTTCCTTTTTTTTTCCAACACTGGGCCTCCTTTGTTTCCTTTTTTTGTAGCAGTAATTACACCTGGGATCTCGCAGGCATTGTTGGCATGGCCCCCCTTTCCGGGACAGCGAGAGCACAACCTAGGTGGGCCCGGGAGGGGGGACTAGGGTTTGGGTTTCACCTCCCTTTTTTCGCAGATTTGTCCCCCGATTCCCGCCGCCCGGAACGTGTTAGGGGGGGGGGAACGGGTGTTTGATGTCTTCCCCTCCACGTCCTCTTCCACGCCCCCTACCCCCTTTCCCCCTCTATCTCTTCCTCCCTTTTCCCCCAAATCTCTCTCCTCTTCCCCTTTTCTCAAGTCAGGAGCTTTAAACAAACCCTTTATGTTGAAAACCCAAACCCGTGGTTGAAGACAAACCCGGGGGGTTGAAGACAAACCCTGGTCTTGAAGACAACCAGTTGGGGTTTTAAGACAACCATGGGCCCCTTTAAAAACAACCCCTGGGCCCTTTTTAAAAAACCAGTGGTCTTGGAAAACAACCAGTGGTCTTGAAGACAAAACCCTGGTCTTGAAGAAACCAAGGGGGCTTGAAGACAAAAAATTGGGCTTTTAAGACAAAACCCGTGGTCTTGAAGACCAAACCCGTGGGCTTGAAGACAACCAGGGGGCTTTAAAAAACAACCAGTGATTTTTTGAAGACAACCAGTTGGGGTTTAAGACAACCAGGGGTGTTGAAACAACCCTGGGTTTAAGACAAAACCAAATGGTTTTTGAAAACAACCATTGGGCCCTTTAAGACCAAAACCAATTGGGCTTGAAGACAACCATGGTCTTAAGACAAAACCCTGGGCTAGAAAAACAACCATGGTCTTGAAGACAACCAGTGGGGCCTTGAAGAAAAACCAGGGGCCCTTTAAACCCAAAACCAATGATGTTTTTTGACAACCAGTGGTGTTAAGACAACCAGTTTGGTTTTTTAAGACAACCAGTGGGTTTTTAAGACAACCGTGGGGTTTTAAGACCAAAACCCTGGTTTTTGAAAAACCAGTGGTCTTTAAACCCAAACCAATGGTCCTTTAAGACAACCCGTGGTCTTTAAACAACCATTGGGGCTTGAAACAACCAGTGATGTTTAAGACAACCCGTGGGTTGAAGACAACCCCGTGGTGTTTTAAGACAACCAGTGGTCCCTTTAAGACAAAACCCGTTTCCCTTTAAAAACAACCAATGGTCTTGAAGACAACCAGTGGTCTTGAAGACAACCAGGGGCCCTTTAAGAAAAACCAGGTCCTTTAAGACAAACCCTTTGGGCTTAAGACAACCATTGGGGTTGAAGACAACCAAATGGGCTTTAAACAACCAGTGGTTTGAAGACAACCATTTTTGGGGTTTAAGACAACCAGGGTCTTGAAAACAACCATGGTCTTGAAAGAAAACCATGTCTTGAAAACAACCAGTGAAATTTTAAAAAAACCATTTGGGGTTGAAGACAACCCTGGTTTGAAGACCCAACCCTTGGGCTTTAAGACAACCCGTGGTCTTGAAGAAACCATGGTCTTAAGACAACCAGTGAAGTTGAAGACAAACCAGTGGTTTGAAAACAACCATGGGGTTGAAGACCAAACCCTGGTCTTAAGACAACCAAAAGGGGTTTAAACAACCAGTGGGGTTTTTTGACAACCAAAAGGTCCCCGAAGACAACCAAGGGCCCTTTAAGACAACCATGGTCTTGAAAACCAAACCCGGGGTTTTGAAGACAACCAGTGGTCTTGAAAACCCCCCCCGGTTCCCTTTAAGACAACCCCGTGGTCTTAAACAACCAATGGTCTTTAAGACAAACCCGGGGCTTGAAGACAACCAATGGGCCTTTTAAGACAACCATTTGGGCTTTTAAGCCCAAACCCGTGGTCTTTTAAAAACAACCAGTGGGCTTGAAGAAAAACCATTTGGGGCCCCCGAAACAACCAGGATCCCTTTAAGACAACCAGAAGTCCTTTAAGCAACCAGGAAATCTTGAAGACAACCAGGAGTCCCTTTAAGAGAGCCCCGGGACTTGAAGACAAACCAAAGGGGGGTTAAGACAACCAGGGCCTTGAAGAACAACCAGAGTCTTAAAACCAAACCCGGGGAATTTAAGACAACCAGGGGTCTTGAAGACAACCAGGTCCCCTTTAAAACAACCAGGAAATCCCTTTAAGGGCAACCAGGAGTCTTGAAGACCCCAAACCCGGAGTCCCTTTAAGACAACCAGGAGGGCTCGGGAAAACAGCCCAAATTTTTGAAGACAACCAGGAGTCCCCTTTTAAGACAACCAGGGGTCTTGAAGACAACCAATCCCCTTGGGAAAAACCATGATCTTTAAGACAGCCAGGGGGCCTTGAAAACAACCCGGGGGGCCTTGCCCCGACAAAAGGAGTCTTTAAGACAAACAAAGGGGCTTGAAAACAACCAGGGGGCTTTAAACAACCAGGAAACTTGAAAAACAGCCAGGGGCCCTTTAAGAGAAAACCCGGGGGCTTGAAGACTGCCAGGGGCTTGAAGACAACCAAAGGGGTCTTGAAGACCCAAACCCTGGGGCTTTAAAAAAAACCCGGGGGCTTGAAAACCCAAACCCAAGGGGCTTTAAAAAACCGGGGGTTTTTTGAAGACACCAGGGGGGGCTTAAGGGCAACCAGGGTATAATTTTTAATCCCGCTTATGTATCTGGGAGGGCCCGTTCAACAGTCTTGGGCCTCGCAAACTAGTGGTTTTCCTCATGAAATGAAAAACATTCCGCTTTTTCATTGGCGGAATGTTGCACCGTCTGTCCAGTCTTATGCTGTCACAGGGAGTTATTTCTGTATGAAGATCTGTTATCAGTCCCTCTAGGATTTTCCAGGTATAAATTATGATGTATCTTTCTCGTCTGTGTTCCATGGAGTACAGGTCAAGGCACGTCAAAGATTCTCAGCAATTATGGTTCTTGTCTCTGTTTTGCCTCTTATCCTTCGTTCTCTCTCTCCCTCTCCCACTCACAGACTTTATTATCCCTATTGATTGCTCCGCACCCTTCCATTCTCCTCCCTCTTATTCTCTCCATTCTCTTTGTTCTGTCTCTCTTTCTCTCTCTCTCTCCCACTCACGTTTATTTAGTGAGAGGTGTGTATGTCTCTTTTCCTCCTCCTCTTCCTCCACCTCCTCCTCCTCCTCCTCCTCCTCCTCCTCCCTCCTCCTCACCCCACCTCCTCCTCCTTCTTCTCCTCCACCTCCTCCTCCTTCTCCTCCACCTCCCCCCTCCCTCCCCTCCCACCTCCTCCTCCTTCTCCTTTCCCCCCTCCTCCTCCTTCCTCCTCCACCTCCTCCTCCACCTCCTCCTCCTCTCCTCCTCCACCTCCTCCCCTCCTCCTCCTCCACCTCCTCCTCCTTCTCCTCCACCTCCTCCTCCTTCTCCTCCACCTCCTCCTCCTCCTCCTCCACCTCCTCCTCCCCTTTTCCCTCCACCTCCTCCTCCTTCTCCTCCACCTCCTCCTCCACCCTCCTCCCCTCCTCCTCCTTCTCCTCCACCTCCTCCTCCTCCTCCTCCACCTCCTCCTCCTTCTCCTCCACCTCCGCCTCCTTCTCCTCCACCTCCTCCTCCACCTCCTCCACCTCCTCCTCCTCCTCCTCCACCTCCTCCTCCTCCACCTCCTCCTCCTCCTTCTCCTCCACCTCCCCTCCCTCCTCCTCCACCTCCACCTCCTCCTCCTCCTCCACCTCCTCCTCCTCCTTCTCCTCCACCTCCTCCTCCTTCTCCTCCACCTCCTCCTCCTTCTCCTCCACCTCCTCCTCCTCCTCCACCTCCTCCCACCTTCTCCTCCACCTCCTCCTCCTTCTCCCCACCTCCTCCTCCACCTCCTCCACCTCCTCCTCCTTCTCCTCCACCCACCTCCTCCTCCTCCTCCTCCACCTCCTCCTCCTTCTCCCCTCCACCTCCTCCTCCTTCCCCTCCACCTCCCCTCCACCTCCTCCACCTCCTCCTCCTTCTCCTCCTCCTCCTCCTCCTCCTCCTCCACATCCTCCCCACCTCCACCTCCTCCTCCTCCTCCTCCACCCCTCCTCCTCCCACTCCTCCTCCTCCTCCACCTCCTCCCCCACCTCCTCCTCCTCCTCCACCTCCTTTCCTCCTTCTCCTCCTCCACCTCCTCCTCCTCCCTCCACCTCCTCCTCCTCCTTCTCCTCCACCTCCTCCTCCTCCTCCACTTCCTCCTCCACCTCCTCCTCCACCTCTCCTCCTCCTCCTCCTCTCCTCTCCCACCACCTCCTCCTCCTCCTCCACCTCCTCCTCCCCCCCTTCTCCTCCACCTCCTCCTCCTCCTCCTCCACCTCCTCCTCCTCCTCCTTCTCCCCCACCTCCACCTCCTCCCCTCCTCCACCTCCCTCCTCCACCTCCTCCTCCACCTCCACCTCCTCCTCCTCCTCCTCCTCCACCTCCTCCTCCACCCCCTCCTCCTCCTCCTCCTCCTCCACCCCCACCCGGCCCCCCTCCCCCCTCCCCCCCTTCTCCACCTCCTTCCCTCCTCCTCCACCTCCACCCCTCCACCTCCTCCCCCTCCCCTCCCCCCTCCCCTCCACCTCCCCCCCTTTCCTCCCTCCCCCCTCGTCCCCTCCCCCCTCCTCCCCCACCTCCACCCCCTCCCCCCCCCCCTCCTCCACCTCCTCCTCCCACCTCCATTTCCCCCCCCTCCTCCTCCCCCCCCCTTCCCCCCCCCCTCACCCCCCCTTCCCCACCTCCTCCTCCACCTCCCCCCTTTCCCCCCTTCCTCCCCCCTCCCCCCCTCCCCCCTCCTCCCCACCTCCCCCTTTCCATCCACCTTCCCCCCTCCCCCAAACCTCCTCCCCCCACCCCCCCACCCCCCTTTCCTCCCCCCTCCTCCCCTCCCCCCTCCCCTCCACCTCCCCCCACCTCCCCTCCCCCTCCTCCTCCCCTTTTCCACCCTCCCCCTTTCCCCCCCCCCCTCCCCTCCTCCACCTCCTCCACCTCCCTCCTCCCCCTCCACCTCCTCCCCCAAACCTCCCCCCCACCTCCTCTCCCCACCTCCTCCCCTCCTCCTCCACCCCCTCCACCTCCCCCCCAAAACCTTCCTCCCCCCTCCTCCCCCCCTCCCCCCTCCTCCCCCCCAAACCTCCCCTCCACCTCCTCCCCACCTCCTCCTCCTCCCCCCCCCCCCTTCCTCCTCCACCTCCCCCCCCTCCACCTCCACCCCCCTTTCCCCTCCTCCCCCTCCTCCCCTTCCTCCACCCCCTCCTCCCCCCCCTCCCCTCCACCTCCACCTCCCCCACCCCCTCCCCCTCCCCTCCCCCTTCCCTCCCTAAAAACCTTTTTTCCCACCCCCCCTCCTCCTCCACTCCTCCCCCACCCCCCAACCACCCCCTTTCCCCCCCCCTCCCCAACCCCCCTCCACCTCCTCCCCTCCTCCCCCCTTCCCTTCCCCCCCCAAAACCCCTCCACCCCCCAAACCTCCCTCCCCTCCCTCCCCACCTCCTCCCCCCCCCACACCACCTCCCCCCTTCCCCCCTCCTCCCCTCCCCCCCTCCTCCACCTCCCCCCTCCCCCTCCTCCCCCCCACCCCTCCCCACCCTCCCAACCCCCTCCCCCCCCCTCCACCTCCACCTCCCCCCCCCTCCTCCACCACCTCCCCTTTCCCCTCCACCCCCCTCCTCCTCCCCCCACCTCCCCCCCCACCCCCCTTTCCTCCACCCCTTTCCACCTCCTCCCCCTCCACCCCCCCATCCACCTCCCCCCTCCACCTCCCCCCCCACCACCCCCCACCTCCTCCTCCTCCCCCCCCCACCCCCCCCCTCCTCCTACCACTCCTCCCCCTTCCCCCAAACCCCCCCTCCTCCACCTCCACCTCCCCCCCCTTTCCCCCCCTTTCCTCCCCACCTCCCCCCCACCTCCCCCCCCCCCTTCCAAACCCCACCCCTCCCCCCCCCTTACCTCCACCTCCACCCCTTCCAAACCTCCACCCCCTTTCCCCTCCACCCCCCCTTTCCACCTTCCCTCCTCCACCCCCCCTCCCCCTCCATCCCCCAAACCACCCCCACCCCTTCCACCCCCAACCCCCCTTCCTCCTCCCACCTCCCCCCCCCCCTTCCTCCCCCCCCACCTCCCACCTCCCACCCCGCCACCCCCCACCCCCCCTCCACCTCCCCAACCCACCTCCCCACCCCACCCCACCTCCCCCTCCACCCCTCCTCCACCTCCTCCCCCCCTCCCCTCCTCCACCCCACCCCCCCCCCTCCACCCCCCCTCCCCCTTTCCTTTCCCCCCCCTTTCCACCTTCCTCCCCACCTCCCCCCCCCCCTTACCCCTCCCCCTCCTCCACCTCCTCCACCTCCCCCCTCCACCTCCACCCCCTTTCCATCCACCCCTCCCCCCCACCTCCCCCACCCCCCCTCCACCCCAAACCTCCTTCCCACCTCCCCACCCCCCCCCTCCACCCCCTTTCCCCACCCCCTCCCCCCCTCCACCCCCCCCACCTCCCCCCCCACCTCCCCCCCCCACCCCCACCCCCACCTCCCCCACCCCCCCCCCAACCTCCACCTCCTCCTCCCCCCCTCCCCCCTCCACCCCACCTCCCCCCTCCACCTCCCACCCCCTCCTCCAGGGGAAAACAATAAAGTCTCCCCCCTTGAAAAAAATTTGGGCCCACTAAAAAACACTCGAGTTTCCCCTTGACCAGGGGGCCCAAGGGCCCAGGGGTTCCCTGGGTCCAGGGGCCCCCAGGGGCCCCCGGGTTTTTCCTGGGGTTTCCTAGTGGGCCCAGGGGCCCCCAGGTTCCTGGGGGTCTAGGGGGTCCAGGGGGCCCAGTGTTCCGGACAGTGGTCCAGGGGCCCCAGTTTTCCCCTTTGGTCAAAGTGGTCCAGGGCCCAGTTTTTTCCTGTGGCAGTGGTCCAGTGGCCCAGTTTTTTCCTGGGGGCTAGTGGTCCATTGGCCCAGTTTTTATTTGGGGGTTCCAGGGGTCCATTTGGCCCCCATTTTTCCTGGGGTTCCCAGTGGGCCCCAGTGGCCCATTGTTCCTTTGGTCTATTGGCCAAAGTGGTCCAGGGGGTTTCCTGTGGCCCAAGTGGTCCAGTGGCCCAGTGTTCCTGTGGTCAAAGGGGCCCCCATGGCCCAGGGTTCCTGGGGTCTAGTGGTCCAGTGGCCCAGTTTTTCCTGTGGCCCAAAGTGGTCCATTTGGCCCGGGTTTTTCCTTTGGGTCAGGGGCCCAGTGGTCCAGTTTTTCCTGTGGCCCAAAGGGGTCCATGGCCCAGTTTTTCCCTGTGGTCCAGGGGTTTCCCCATGGCCCAGTTTTCCTGGGGGCCCCAGTGGCCCAGTGGTCCGGGTTTTTCCCTTTTTGTCCAGTGGCCCAAAGGGCCCGGGTTTTTACTGTGGCCCAAAGTGGTCCAGTGGCCCAGTTTTCCCCTGTGGTCCAGTGGTCCAGGGGCCCCCAGTTTTTCCTGTGGTCTAATGGGTCCAGGGGGTCCATGGCCCCCATGTTCCTGTGGTCAAAGTGGTCCAGGGGCCCAGTTTTCCCCTGTGGCCCTAGTGGTCCAGTTTTCCCCCAATTTTTCCTGTGGTCTAGTGGTCCAGGGGCCCCCAGTGTTCCTGTGGTCAAAGTGGTCCATGGCCCAGTTTTTCCGTGGCCCAGTGGTCCATGGCCCATTTTCCTGTGGCCTATGGCCAGGGGCCCCCAGTTTTCCTGGTCCATGGTCCAGTGACCCAATGCCCCTGGGGTCTAGTGGTCCGGGTGGCCCAGTTTTCCCCCTGGGGGTCTATGGCCCAGTGGCCCAGTTTTTCCCCCCTTTGGTCTAGTGGTCCATTGGCCCAGTTTTCCCTGGGGTCTAGTGGTCCATGGCCCCAGTTTTTCCTTTGTGGTCTAGTGGTCCAGTGGCCCAGTGTTCCTGTGGTCTAGTGGTCCAGTGGCCCAGTGTTCCTGTGGTCTAGTGGTCCAGTGGCCCAGTGTTCCTGTGGTCTAGTGGTCCAGTGGCCCAGTGTTCCTGTGGTCTAGTGGTCCAGGGGGGCCCAGTTTTTCCTGTGGTCTAGTGGTCCAGTGGCCCAGTGTTCCGTGGTCTAGTGGCCCAAAAGGGGGGGCCCCCAGTTTCCCCTGGGGTTTCCTAGGGTCCAGTGGCCCATTTTTTTCCCCTGGTCTAGGGGGTCCAGGGGCCCCAGTTTTCCCCTGGGGCCCTAGGGTCCAGGGGCCCAGTTTTCCCTTTTGGGGGGTTAAAATGGTCCAGTGGCCCAGGTTTTTCCCCTGTGGTCGTGGTCCAGTGGCCCAGTTTTTTTCCTGGGGTCTAGTGGTCCCAGTGGCCCAGTTTTCCCTTTTGTCTGTGGCCCCAGTGGCCCAGGGGCCCTTTGGGGTTGGGCCCTATATTTTTAGTGGTCCATTTGGCCCTTTTTCCCTTTTGGGCCCTAGTGGTCCATGGCCCAGGTTCCTGGGGGTCTAGGGGTTTCCAGGGGCCCAGTTTTTTCCTGTGGTCCAAAGGGGGTCCAGTGGCCCAGTTTTTTCCGGGTGGTCTAGTGGTCCAGGGGCCCCCATGTTCCTGTGAAAAAGGGGTTTCCATGGCCCCAAAGTTTTCCCCTGTGGTCTAGGGGCCCCCAGGGGCCCAGTGTTCCTGTGGCCCCTGGGTGGCCCAGTGGCCCAGGGGTTCCCTTGGGGGTCTAGTGGCCCAAATGGCCCAGTTTTTCCTGTGGCCCTAGGGTCCAGTGGCCCATTTTTTCCTGGGGGTCTGTGGTCCAGTCCCCCAGTTTTCCCCTGTGGTCTAGGGGTCCAGGGGCCCCCCAGTGTTCCTGGGTCTATGGTCCAGGGCCCAGTTTTTCCTGGGGTCTGGGTGGCCAGTGGCCCCAGTGTTCCTGGGGCTAGTGGTCCAGGGGCCCCCCAGGGGTTCCTGTGGTCTAGTGGCCATGGCCCAGTGGGGTCCCTGGGGGTCTGGGGCCCCAGGGGGCCCAGGGGGCCCTGGGGTCTAGTGGTCCAGTGGCCCTTGTTCCTGGGGTCTAGTGGCCCCAGTGGCCCATTTTTCCTGGGGTCTGGGGTGGTCCAGTGGCCCATGTTCCTGTGGCCAAAGGGGTCCAGGGGCCCCCAGTTTTTCCTGGGTCTAGGGGTTTCCAGGGGCCCCAGTTTTTTCCGGGTGGTCAAGGGGTTCCAGGGGCCCCCAGTGTTCCTGGGGCTAGGGGCCCATGGCCCATTTTCCTTGGTCTAGTGGGGGGCCCCAGTGGCCCAGTGTTTCCTGTGGCCCAGGGGTCCAGGGGCCCAGTGGTCCTGTGGTCAGTGGTCCAGTGGCCCAGGGGCCTGTGGCCCTAGTGGCCCTTTTTGACCCAGTGTTCCTGTGGTCTAGTGGTCCAGGGGGCCCATTTTTTCCTGTGGCTAGGGGTCCAGGGGCCCAGTTTTTTCCCTGTGGTCTAGTGGCCCCCAGGGGCCCAGTGTTCCTGGGGTTTATTGGGCCCAAAGTGGCCCAGTTTTTCCCGGGGTTTAGGGGCCCCGGGTGGCCCATTTTCCCCTGTGGTCTAGGGGGTCCTGGCCCAGGGGTTTACCTTTGGCTAGTGGTACAGGGGGGCCCCCAGGGGTTCCCCTGGGGCTATGGCCCAGGGGCCCAGTGTTCCGTGGTCTAGTGGTCCAGTGGCCCAGTTTTTCCGGGTGTCTGGGGGTCCATGGCCCAGTTTTTTCCTGGGGTCAAGGGCCCAAAGGGGCCCCAGTTTTCCCTGTGGTCTAGGGGTCCAGTGGCCCAGTATCCCTGTGGTCTATGGTCCAGTGGCCCATTTTCCCTGTGGCTGTGGCCAAGGGCCCCCAGGGTTTCCCAGGGGCTAGGGGTTTCCACGGGGAACCACGGACCACTGGTCCCTGGACCACTAGCCCAAAGGGAAAACACGGGTCCACTGGACCACGGAACATTTGGTTTCCACTTGATACGGACCACTAGACCAGGAACACTAAAAACCAAACTGGACCACTAGACTACAAAAACACGGGGGCCACGGACCAAAGACCCGGGAACACTAAAACCACGGGACCACAAGACTAAAAGGAACACTGGGCCACTGGACCACTAGAACCACGGGAACACGGGGGCCCACGGCCCACAAACCACGGGAAAAACGGTCACGGAAACCACTAACCTAGAAAAAAAACTGGGGGCCACTGGACCACTAGCCCAAACAGAAAAAACTGACCCAAACTGGACCACAAGACCAACAAAAACCCCCTGGCCTTTGGGACCACTAAAAACCACAGGAAAAACCAAGGGAAAAACTGGACCAAAAAACCACAGGAAAAATTTGGGTTTCCCCTGGACCACAAAGACCACAGGAACATTTGGGCCCCACTGGACCACTTGACCACAGAAAAAACGGGGCCCTTGGACCACAAACCACAGGAACACTGGGCCACGGGCCCAAACTAGCCCACAAAAAAACCCCTTGGGCCTTTTTGACCACTAAAACCCCCCAAAAAACACTGGGCCTTTGGGAACCACTGGGACCCACAGGAACTTTGGGAAAACGGGAAACCAAATGGGACCACGGGAAAACCCCGGGGGTCACTGGAAAACTAACCACAGAAACACGGGGGAAAGGGGGACCACTAAAAACCACAGAACCGGGACAACGGCCACAAACCCCACAGAAACACTCTGCCTTTGGACCCCCTAGACCACAAAAACCCACTGGACCCCCCTTGGGCAAAACGGGAACACGGGGCCAAACGGGAACCACTTAAACCACGGAACACTGGCCACTGGACCACTAGCCCATAGGAAAAAAAGGCCCCCCCGGGCCCAAACGGGAAACCCCCGGGCCCGGGAAAACCCCCTAGACCACAGGAAAAACGGGACCCCCGGGGCCCACAGGAACCCCGGGGAAAATACTGAAACATCACGTAAACAGGGGAACACAGTTTTTTGAGGGAAACGGGGAACATGGGGGAGGGGGGGAAGGGGGGTAGGGGAAAGGGGGAAGGGAGAGGAGAAATTGTTGGGGGGGGGGGAAAAAAAGGGGGGGGTTTTTGTGGGGGATGGGGGAAAAAAGGGGGGGGGTGGTAGGGGAAAAGGGAAGGGGGGGGGGTTGTTGGGGAAGGGGATGGGGGGGTTCGAGGGGGGGGGGGGAATTCCGGGAAAGGTTTTGTGGAGGGAGGGGAAAAGGGAAGGAGGGTGGGGGAGGGGGAAAGAGGAGGGGGGTTTTTTGGGGGGGGGGGGGAAGGGAGAGAGAGAGGGGGGTTTTTGTGAAAAGCATCAAAAAATTCTTTTTAAATTCTCTAAAAAGGGTTTAAAAACGGGGTTTACGGGTTTTTGGGGGGGCCCCCAAAGAGGGGGCCCCCTAGGAAAACCTAGAAATGGTTTGGGGGGCTTTAAACAAAGGGGCCACTAGGACACCTACAGGCTAGGCTTTAAAACAGAGGGGGCCACTGGGGACACCTGCATGGCTAGGTATTACGGGAAGGGGGCCCTGGGGACACCTAGCAGGGGCAAGGATTAAAAGAGGGGGCCACTGGGACACCTAGAAATTGGGCTGGGCATTCCCGAGGGGGCCAAAACCTAGGACACCTAGCATGGCTAGGCATTACAGAGGGGCCACTGGAACACCTAGCATGGCTAGGTATTACAGAGGGGGCCACTAGGAAAACCTAGCATGGCTAGGCATTACAGAAGGGCCACTAGGACACCTAGCATGGCTAGGTATTACAGAGGGGGCCACTAGGACACCTAGCATGGCTAGGTTTACAGAAGGGGGGCCACTAGGACACCTAGCATGGCTAGGTATTACAGAGGGGGCCACTAGGACACCTAGCATGGCTAGGTATTACAGAGGGGGCCACTAGGACACCTAGCATGGCTAGGTATTACAGAGGGGGCCACTAGGACCCCTACATGGCTAGGTATTACAGAGGGGGCCACTAGGACACCTAGCATGGCTAGGCATTACAGAGGGGGCCACTAGGACACCTAGCATGGCTAGGTATTACAGAGGGGCCACTAGGACACTAGCATCTAGCAATGGACACTAGTGGTATATTACAGAGGGGACCACTAGGACACCTAGCATGGCTAGGTATTACAGAGGGGGCCCTAGGACACCTAGCATGGCTAGGTATTACAGAGGGGCCACTAGGACACCTAGCATGGCTAGGCATTACGGGGAGGGGCCACTAGGACACCTAGCATGGCTAGGTATTACAGAGGGGGCCACTAGGACACCTAGCATGGCTAGGCATTACCAGAGGGGGCCACTAGGACACCTAGCATGGCTAGGATTACAGAGGGGGGCCACTAGGACACCTAGCATGGCTAGGTATTACAGAGGGGGCCACTAGGACACCTAGCATGGCTAGGTATTACAGAGGGGCCACTAGGACACCTAGCATGGCTAGGCATTACAGAGGGGGCCACTAGGACACCTAGCATGGCTAGGTATTACAGAGGGGGCCACTAGGACACCTAGCATGGCTAGGTATTACAGAGGGGGCCACTAGGACACCTAGCATGGCTAGGTTTACAGAGGGGGCCACTAGGACACCTAGCATGGCTAGGTATTACAGAGGGGGCCACTAGGACACCTAGCATGGCTAGGTATTACAGAGGGGGCCACTAGGACACCTAGCATGGCTAGGCATTACAGAGGGGGCCACTAGGACACCTAGCATGGCTAGGTCATTACAGAGGGGGCCACTAGGACACCTAGCATGGCTAGGCATTACAGAGGGGGCCACTAGGACCCCCTAGCATGGCTAGGTATTACAGAGGGGGCCACTAGGACACCTAGCATGGCTAGGCATTACAGAGGGGGCCACTAGGACACCTAGCATGGCTAGGTATTACGAGGGGGCCACTAGGACACCTAGCATGGCTAGGCATTACAGAGGGGGCCACTAGGACACCTAGCATAGGCTAGGTATTACAGAGGGGGCCACTAGGACACCTAGCATGGCTAGAATTACAGAGGGGGCCACTAGGACACCTAGCATGGCTAGGTATTAACAGAGGGGGCCACTAGGACACCTAGCATGGCTAGGCATTACAGAGGGGCCACTAGGACACCTGCATGGCTAGGTATTACAGGAGGGGGCATAGGACACCTAGCATGGCTAGGATTACAGAGGGGGCCACTAGGAACACCTAGCATGGCTAGGATTACAGAGGGGGCACTAGGAACCTAGATGGCTAGATACAGAGGGGCCCACTAGGACAACT